>BJCO01005419.1:0-17875 GCA_018326465.1 Flaveria floridana
ATATATATATATATATATATATATATATATATATATATATAATGGTTTATGATAATGAATGACGTTTAGTCAAAAGAGATGTTTATATTTTAAGATCTTTTTTCCGCAATCAACGCATAACTTGTTAGTACTGATTTAATATTACCTTTTCTATAGGTATGTTATTGAAGTAAGTCCTTTTGTACACCATCATACTTTAAACCTCGACCACATGAGAAGTGCTAAATTTTCTTCTCATTTTGACATCACTACACCACATGCGTTTTGGTATTTGCGATTAAATAAAGATAAGAATAAATGTGTCATCAAAAGAACAAATTTGTCACTTACATAAAATATGTACTTGTCACTACGCAAGTACTCAATGTAGTTTTAATATATATTCATCGGTTGTTAAAAAATGTGTGTTTTCTTTTGTCATTATGCTAGTGTTTTAGTGTATAGAATATTAAAATTAAAATATATACCATATGAAAGAAAAGGTGATTTTTTTAATATTTTTGCACATCAAATAGGGTAACCAAAAAATATAAAAGGTTACACGTGAGATTATGATACAGAATTATGGATAACGCAACTCAAGGAATTAACCCTAGGGTTTTAGTCATTGATTTTGAAATTGTATACGTTTTTTTCCTTTTAATATTTTCATTTATGTATTATCAATTGTTTTTAAACGGCAAAAACAAACTATCATTCCACCAAAAGATACTAGTAAAATTAGCTAGATACACCAAAAATAATAACACCAAAGAAACAAAAATCACACAAGAAATAAACACCAAAAGTTACAACAAATACAACCCATAAAAATAACACCCTAATATTTATGTATAATCATACCCATCACCTCATTAAGGTAACACGCCGCATATTTTAAATACATATAAGATAAGCTATCTATATATCGTGATGTGCATGTAATTTTCTTCACATTTTCTTTGCTTGTGCATTACTCAGTGTCTAAGATTCGCGTAACATGGATTTATCAAACACATTTATAAATTTATACCATTAACAAAAATATGGTTCGCATTTTGTTTTTATGTCATAGTGGAATAAAACGAATCAAATAAAACCAAACTTTGGATTTGAAAATTTATAAATTGATCGTCCATAAAGTTTTAAAAAAGCCAACCATGAAACAAAACAAATAACCAATATCACTGGTTTTACGGTTTAAAACCAACATATCAACACCCTAGTGCCACTTATGTTGTAGATTAAAAATATTAGAAAGTAGTTTATGATGTATTTTAAAAGTAACATACTAATGTAAGCATACGTTTATTAAACCGTTAGTGAAGTATCATTTTTTGATGTTTGAAACTGTAAAAAAAACATATTATATTTTAGAAAAAACTTCACAAAATAATAATCAAGTTTTAGAAGTGTTTTACTCTGGTAACTCATTTTTCTAACTGTTTCAATCAGATCATTTAACTTTGTTTTAATGTTCTAATCCTATATGATTAATCTGATTAGCAGGTAATTATTTTTCTAACCACTCTCTCTACCTGCACCATCGACCACTTTTCTCCTCCACAGCTCCACCTCCGACCACACTATCATAGTCGGGCCCTCACCATCGTCGCCCCAAACATATGCGACCCACCCAAATCCCCGCCCCCTCATCTGCAACCCACCCAAAAACACATCATCTTCGACCATCATCACCCACCATCTCCACCCCAATCATCTTCGACCATCATCACCCACCCAAACTTAAAGATTTTTAAGTTTTTTCCCTGCGATTTAGGTTAAATGAATATGATTGAAACATTAAAATAAACTTTAGGGACATGATTTGAATAAAAATGTTTATAAGTGACCTAATTTGAACAATTTTAAAACTTGATTACTATTCTATAAAATTACACCTTTGTTTTATGTTTTTAAGGTTCTACAAATGAGGTTGAAGAAGTGTTGTTTAAAACTTAAAATAAAGAGATCCAAAAGAAAGCATATTTTCTTAGCGACTACTTATCCGCCATTAATAGTCATGAATCAATATACATATAATATTCTTTAGATGCCATTAGATAACTACTTCACCAGATTCTCTCATCTGTTTCACTGCTAACACTCTATATATTCCGCTGAAAATTGTCATCATCTTCATCAATCACCACCATTGTATCGAATTGAACTCACTCGCTTCATCAGTCATGAGTTTATCACTTGTTCAAGTAAGCTTGTTTGATGAAATTGATATGATTGTTGTTTATTATTGTCTGATTTTATGCTTATTTCATGAAATTAGGGGTTCAGCAAATCTCTTGCGATGACTGTGGTATCTGAAATTGGTGATAAAACTTTTTTCGCAGCTGCAGTAAGTTCGATCGTTATTATTATATCGTTTCTTTTGTTTAAATGTGTATGTTTTGATAGCTTATTTGATTTGATTAGTTTCATTAACGATGTTATTTAATTTGAATGAATTAAAAGCATCCCACTTGTCAACCTTTAAGTGAAAATGCACTCAACATGACACCTAAGTTGTGTGACACGTGTTGTATCTTATTGAAAACGACACTAAAAATCAACAAATGTCCACACTAAGATCTTAATATGGTCCACACTAAGAGTACACGTGTTGAGTCTCTAGTGTGTCAACGTAAGGAGTGTGTTTTCACACAAAAGATCTCTAAATGGCCGACATTTTCGGCATTACTAAATACTAAGAGTACTTGTTCTTTTGAGAATTTAAAAGGTCAATGTTCATTTTGAAAAATTTTGAAGTTTCTATATCTTCATTTTGATAATTTTCCCTTATTGGAAATCAACCAAAGTTGGCTACTTTTTATGCAGTTTGCCTTTGAGATGTGAATGAAACTCGTCGATCTAATGAAACTCGTCGATCTTGTTTCTTAACTTTTAAAAATTGAATATATACTAGTCGTAACTTATCAACTTCGTTTAATCGATATTGTTATTAGATCTTGGCCATGCGTCATCCTAGGAGACATGTCTTAGCAGGCTGCCTTTCAGCTCTAACTGTAAGTCTTTTTAAAAAAGTTATTATGTTTTTATTCAATATGTTACTAGATATCAGCTCCGTTTGTTTGAAGTCTTGAAAGTCAATGCATTGACTTATAGGTTATGATCATTCTATCTGCTGCTGTTGGAATGGCTGCTCCAAACCTGGTATAAATCTTACACAGCATATCATTCATTTGCTCCTGTATAATCATACTCTTATTCGACATGAATTTTGTACGCGGTTGATGAATTTGCTATGATTATAATCGTGCAGATCTCACAAACGTTGACTAAACATATAACTACTGTTTTGTTTTTTGGTTTTGGACTATGGTCTTTGTGGGATGCATATAACAACAAGTAACTCTTCTTCACTCTTTATAGTTAATCAGTTAAATGAACTTAAAATCCTTGCGATTAATTGACTATGTTTCTATTAGTGACAGTGATTCTGAAGAATTGGCTGAAGTTAAAGCTGAATTGGTCGCGTCTTTTACCTAATACATCTAGCCTTATTATCCTTAAAATTAAAGTTAAAAGTAATTAAATATTGCTCTAACTTATATGTGCAGGATGCTGATATAAAACCTAACGCGGGTCCAACTAAATCAAATAACAAGGTAATGCAAGAATTGCATCTTGGTTTTTAATGTTATCTTATTTGGAACTAATTACACAAATGGTTATATATCTCTAATTCGATCTGTATTGTGTTCTTGAAGGCTGATGATGATTTGAAGAAAAAGAATAGGCCATTTTTGACTCAATTCTTCTCACCCATCTTTCTTAAGGTATAAAGCTCAAAAATGTCACCTTTTTAAAACAAAAGTTATTAAATATCTAACTCATGGTTATTGGTCAGGCGTTCTCTATAATATTTTTCGGTGAATGGGGAGACAAAAGCCAGGTGAGCATCAATCTTGAAGTATCATAGACCTGCATTTTATCAATATGGTCACTAGATCTATCATTGACTATGACTGTTTACGGTTATTTTTTTTTCAGTTGGCTACAATTGGTTTAGCTGCAGCAGAGAACCCTATGGGTGTTGTTGTTGGAGGGATTATGTAAGTTCATTCGTTTATATCATATATTTTTTACTTTGACTTTGACTTTGATTTTGACTTGTAATATATATTTGCTAACGAATTTGTGTCCCGTTTATTAGAGGCCAAGCTTTGTGTCAGACTGCTGCTGTTTTTGGAGGGAAGAGCTTGGCATCACAAATATCTGAGAGATTTGTATGTGAAGATTATGATTTTGTGATCATGTCTGCATATCTTTTAAAAATGTTGAATAACATGTTTGTAAATTTGATACAGATCGCACTATCGGGTGGAATTCTTTTTATCGTCTTTGGAATGCAGTCATTCTTTTTGACAATAGAATCATGATTTTGGGTACTAGCAGTGGTTTGTTTTTCTCATCTTTCTCTTTTAGTATAACAGTTATCTGATTATTACCGGTTTGACTTTTGTGGTCAAATTCATCACTTTCACCTTCAAAATTGATACGAAACCCTGCATTGTTAATTTTATGGAAATAATTTGGTAACTAGATTAACTATGTAAGATATGCTACTACCATGCTAGCATTGAATTTGGAAACTAAACTCAGAGTTTTTCTTTGCAATAATATTAGTTTGACTTTAAAAGTCAAATTAGTTTTTTTTTTGTTTAAAATGGAGATTTGACTCGTGTCAAATAACTTTAACTACCATTCTAACACTACCATTGTTTTCTTTTTCTTTTGCAGATAATAGAAATGGGCAAAAACACAAATAGGCTTAACGTTCTGGCGACATAAATCACTTTTCAGAAATTAGAAAGAACCATCGAATTCATTTAACCATAAGTAGTTAGAAAAGATTATGTTCATATCGGTTGCATCATTCGGTGGTTGAAAATTTAACACATTTTAATACATATTGTGACATTTATCAATATTTGATTGGCATCTATCCAATGTAACTCACTTAATTTAACATGAACCACCTCCTATTCATTTCATATATAACTTTGCAGATGAAACAAATATTACAGGCACAAATATGACAGGCATATATATCCGTGTATGTGTTGGGGCAAGTTTATTTTAGAAACAATATTATGTTTAGAACTGTAAGAACTATATAAACACACAATTATATTTAGAACTGTAAGAACTATATAAACACACAGATAAAATTAAATTACTGATAAAAGTCGTAAGTTGAGGAGTCAGCAATTATATTCCTGAATCCACCGATGGTTGAAGCCAACATTATAAACACTCCGATGAAAATTCCTACCTGAAAACACACATTGGGTTACAAATATTTGAAGCATTAGTTTATTATATATCTTCTTTCAAAGTTTAAATATAACTTTTCCTAAATAATTTTTTGATATTATAAATGATAATAAGCGCTTACCCAATTAACAAGCCAGTGGATACTGAATGGCTTGGGTTTCTTTAGTATGAGCCAAATTATACTTGGAAGCTGCAAAATATAATAATTCTTTATATTCATATTTAAATATTTTATTTTACTATATGTAATTGTAAATATTAATTTAGTGCTTACAAAATAAGACGTTGGAGCAAAACCAAATCCACCGAAAAACCCAAGTAAATCACCGAAGAATGGAAACGTTACCGCCATGAACAACGTGAAAGCTGCAATTTTCAATTAATTTTAAAATTAATGAAAATAAAAAAAACAATTTTAAAAAAAATAAATAAAATAAAAACTTACCAACATAAGTTGTACGAACCACAAGTCTAAGTGGTAGTCCTGACGGAACATTGTATTTTTTCGTCAATCTTTTCTCCATCAACGCAAATAATGGCATTGCAAACACCTGAAAATATTTTACAAAAATCTTTTCTCATCGGAATAATAAATAAAATAAATATGTGTTACGACCAAACAAACAATTTTAATAACAAAAATGTATCGTTTTAACCACGGGCGAAGTTTATATAATTATTCAAGCTCCGCCGCTGGTTTTAACATCACCTGATAGCTTCCAAGAACGTGAACAACCACCATCAAGTTAGCAGCGGCAATGAGCCAAGATGGTTTTTGTAGTGCGACCAGAACATTATCCGTTACATCTTGTCCAAACGCCCAATAACCGATAATTGCAACCGGAAAATAACAAATTGCGTTAACGAAATATGCTCCCATTGCGCCTTTCCACATTGCTACTTTTGAGGGTTTTTCAGGTGTGGAAGGGATGGTGGCTTGGATTTCGAGTGCAACCGCATGTCCTGCATACGCGAACGAAATCTGACCTAATGCGTTGAACACGCGAAATATCGAGTCAGCACCGCTTGTTTTCTTGTAAGCATAGCTTACATCCGGTTGTCTGCCTTTGCTCAGGGAACCGGCCCAAGCTATGGTTGAGTAACTGTCATATCATATCAAATCACAAAGTAAATCAGGTTGATTTGGATGTATTTGATAATATATTTCTAAAAAAATTCATATTTGAAAAAAAAAAAATTACCCAACATAAACATAACTGTAGAGTGTTTATCGATTCGAATTTCAGGTTCCACAGATCGGTTTTCTTGGGTTTGATTATTTTTTCAATCAAACCAAAAACCAAACCATACCAAACTCATACTGTCAAAACCGTTTCGGTTTCAAACTGAAAAACGAACTTTAACAGGACTATACCTAGAGGTTTTCATCAGTTCGATCGTTTTCCTTGGTTTTGTAATGGACTAAATTTAAATAGGACGTACAAATAGAATAATCCATAGCCCAATATATATGAATTTAGTTTCCTTGGTTTAACCGAATTAAATTTCTTACAACCAAATAACTAACAAATGACCGAAAACCGAAGACGCAATTCAGTTAGATTTTAACAAATTTCAGTTCGTATCGTTTTTTATTTAATCGATTTGAAACCGAATATTAAACAAGACCGTTAACTTACCATAGTGACATAGAAGCAGCAGCTAGTGAAACACCATAAACAGAATTAAAATCTGGAAGCTGAGAAAGTAGAAAATGTGTGGACCCAAATATGATGATCCAGTAAGAGTGTCTTAGCCTAGTGTGGTCTGTGGACACCATTTCCACAAACTTTTGAAGGCAGGTCCCACCAGTCACCATGTACACTATATCCACCCCAACTTGTACTATCAGCTGTTGTGGTAGTACTATCCACGGCCCGAGTTTCGGGCCAAAAGCGTGCCTGGCTAGGTCTATGTAGCGGTCAAATCGGGTCCCCGGGGTTAACTCATGGAGTTGGACCAAGAGCCACATTGTGTGCAAGGTCATGCACCACGATATGACCATTACAGCCATGCCTGGACCCCTATCACATATCATTCTTTCTATTTAACCCGTTTAATACTTTGTGATATTAATTTGTTAAAGTAAAATTAGCCGTTTAAATAAGTAAAAATGATATATACCATCCAAGATAGGCCATAGCATAAGGCAAGCTAAGAACACCGGCCCCAACCATGGCGGTGACCGTGTGAAAAGTAGAGTACCACCATTTTGCTTCTCTTCTCGGTCCTTCCCATTCTCTCTCCGATGGAGCTTCCTACGTACGTACGTACGTACATACATATACACATACAATTTCAAAAAATATTTATTTTTCACATATAAGAAACTAAATAAACAAATCATAAAACATGATCAAACAATCTATTATTATATGACGCAAACAAATAGTTTTATTAAACAATCTCAAACACGCTGACAGCTTGAAGATAGAGGCTAAAGCGCACCTATAACAATTTTGTGGCTAGAGCGTGCAACTCGATTGTCGTATAACATCAAAGTAAAGCGACATCTAGTATATAGAAACAAAGAAGAACATATGATTTATTACATATATCTAAGGTTACTAACCTTTGGAAGTGGAGGAGAAGAAGTGGAAACCATCAAAGAAATGGTTGCAAAGAAGTGAGAATGAGATTGAGATTGAGAAGTGAAGTGTCATTGTTCACAAGAACATCATGTTTAAGTAGTTGTGGTGGAGCTGTCACATTCCAAAAAGATATCTTGTTTATTAAGTGGAATAAGAAAGTCATTTTCTTCCAAAAACAATTATTTTATAATTAGCATATACATTTTAAAGCGTCCTATTTAACTTTTTAAGAAATCCTTCATCTGTGGTTACGTATTACTAGTTTTAAAATAATAGGTTAACACATGATATATGTAGTTACATTAGTTCATTAAAGTTAAACACACACGTGTACATTAAGTATCTTAATTTTTAGAGTTAAATACGTAGATTATTCATGTGGTTTGGATAAAGTAACACTTTCTTGTACTAAGCACAAAAAATAACAGGTTTAGATACTGATTTTCAATTTTGTAACGAGTTTATGTATTAAGACTAACTTCCGTTGACTTTGATATGAAGTTAGGGTGAAATATTAGTACCAAATCTGTTACTTCCGTTTACTTTTTCTTTAAATTACGATAAAAAATTAGTCATAATACCTAAACTCGTTACAAAATTAAAAATTAATATCTAAATTTATTTTTTTATATTTAGTACTCAAACTTGTATACTTTGTTCAAACCAAACAGACCCTTTGTGTGATTAACTTTATTTTTAACAACTAAAGTTATTTGTAAAGGGATTCCCAAAACATGATTTAAAATCCATGTTGCATGATGTGATTCTTGAGTAGAAGCAAAGGAAAATAGTCTAGTAGGGTTAAGATGTAAAACATGATGAATGTGGTATCATTAAAGTAATTAAACAATATTTTACCCGCCTTTTCAAACCCATTTGATCATAATGGGACACGTGTATGGCATGAAAGGACATTGATATTTTTTATTAGTAATGTCATTTCCTTAATTATATGGCTTACAAGGTGTTGTGGTTCAATCGCATGCTATTTATCACTACTAACTAATGGCTTTGTGTTAAATGTAACCTTAATTTTTTTTATTTGAATATATCATCCTTGTTATATTAGTGTTATTATCTTTTGAAACCTTGAATATAGGTATACTAGGGCGAACAAGGGTGTACACGAGCGCTTAT
Source organism: Flaveria floridana (assembly GCA_018326465.1). Lineage (NCBI taxonomy): Eukaryota > Viridiplantae > Streptophyta > Magnoliopsida > Asterales > Asteraceae > Flaveria > Flaveria floridana. Next base: position 9,003 of record BJCO01005419.1, read on the forward strand.
GTGATCAAATATATGGGCGTATAGTTGGGATATGCATAAAAGTCGTATAATCCATATCAACGAAACTAAGATTTATGAAAAGTTGACACGAGTATGCACTCATCACTTCTTAACAAAGTACTATAACTTAAAACATTTAGTCTCCTTGCCACCCAATTGCCATAAAATAGTTGATATCATTAATATCACCAATAGTAGTTGCCCTAGTGTAACTTTCGTAATTATATTTCATCTTATGTCATACGATTATAGAAGTTTGTCGATTCTACGTCTTTCTTTCTGCTATTTAAAGTAAGGTAAAATATTTTTAAATGAAGTTATCATTATATTGGTTCGAACCCTTTTGTTGATATTTAAGAAAAAGATATATACGTAAAGCATGTAGCCTTTGATGCATTCTATGTATTTATTGCACTTTGGATAATCAAAATAGCATGTTTGTTATTTATCACAAGAAACAAGTATTCATGAACAAAGCATGGAGTTATTCACTTGAGGAACACAACCTGTCATGATGATCACCACCATGATGCTAAAAGTGAAGGGATTCAATTGTTAAAAAACTATACTAGGAAGACCAAATAGAATTACAAAGAAAGTTGTTGGTTAGGTAAGTTTGTCGTGTGTCTTAAAATGATTACGCCTTTTGACTGTCGATACGTAGTTTATTACTGTATCAAAGTTTGATTTACGAGGCCTAACCCTTATGATAAGGTTAACAATGTTGTTTTCTGTCTTAAATCGAACACAGACCTTCAAGCACAAATGAAGCTTCCGACTAAACACTCTTTTGTTGCAACATTCGATGTCATTGTCGTTATTAGTTATGCATTCGTATGTTAGTAAATACTAAATAAATGGAAATCCGACAATAACTATAATAATTGATCTCCTAAAAAGTTGGTGTGGAACTATCAAGTTGCTTTAGTGGGGAGAGAAAGGTGATCAATGGAACTGTGTACACACTACCTTTTACTTTTAAACTTTATATGATTAAAACCATCTTTAGGAATTTTAATGGAGATGGCTGCTACATACTTGGAAGAAATTGTCCAATATTCAATTTTGTAATTACCCACAGCACCATCAATATCCTGTTAACTAACAAGATCAGATAAAACACAGTTTGTGTTAGATAAATGACCAGTGATGTTAACCAATAAGATCAGATAAAACACAGTTTGTGTTAGACAAATGACCAGTGACCTTAGAAAAAAGGGTGTTAAAAGACGAAAAACTGGTGAAATGTAATTTCAAACCCGATGACCTCTGAAAAAGGTCTCGCTTATCCTCCCACTTGAAGGTTCATAATAACCATTTAACCAGTATATTTAACTAATATAGTCATGATAAACCATTTATAATCTGATATTAGTTGCTTTCAAAGGTTCTTCTAATCCATTAATTAGACTTCAATTATATATTATCATACATATACAACAATCTTAAGTTAACAATAGTATTATTCAGTAGATATTATTACTTCATACATCCACCCTAAAACCAAAAAGAAAATGTCAAAAACATACTCATACAAATTAGACTAGATATGATCAATTACCATGCTTTTCTTAAACGTTTTCATGTAAAATTAACATCAGTTTATAAAACTACCGCTCGACATGCTTTGTTGACCTTGTGAAGGAACTTGTCCCTGATTCACCATTTGTGTTCTGACACCTGGACCCTGAACATAACCTTGGTTCATACCGGTCCCAACCATTTGTGGTTGTTGCTGCTGCGGCTGTTGCTGCAGTGGTTGTTGTGCTGGTGGTTGCTGTTGTTGAGGCGGTTGTTGCATCTGTTGCTGCTGTTGCTGCTGCATCGATGGTATCTGCTGCTGCTGTTGCTGCATGTGCTGCAGCTGCTGCTGTTGTTGTTGCTGCTGTTGCAGCTGCGGGTGTTGTTGTGGTTGAAGCTGTTGAGGCTGGAGCTGTTGGGGCTGCGGTTGACCAGAGATTTGGGGTTTAAACACCACCATGTCCTGTGTAAAATAGCAAAATGATATATTTTATAATAATGTCGATTTGGGTCATATTATCTCATATTTCCTTCAAATTTAGGAAAATAATAACTGAAACTTACCCCAGGGAAAAGCATTCCAATCAATCTACAAGCTTTATCGGAAACAGAAAGTAAAAGCGTCTGTGATGGTAGTTGTATGACCGCACACTACGTGTTTTCACAAAAATATCAGCATTATAACTGAATAATGTGAAGGGTACAATAATTCATTACTAATAGAAGAAAAAGGATAAGATTTGTTTTGTTTAATTAACTTACAAGCTTCTTTTCTTGCAGCTGTCCAAGAAATCCATGCTGATTCATTGCTCTGAAAACTAAAAAATCTGCTTTTCCGACATATTGCCTGGTACGAAAAGCGGGAATTTATAAAACATAATTAGGTCATGATAAAATGTTATGTAAATTGATGGTGAATAATACTTGTTGTTCATGTGATCTTGAGATATAAGGCGAACTATTTGCATTGTTGGCGGCCAATTAGCTGCAAGCCTGAAGCATAAGAGGTAATAATCCAGATAAGTTTTTTAATAAACAATAATCCTTTTCGAGTTTATAACAAAATTGTATATAATATCTTCATTAAACTGTTTTAGAGATTGCAGAATTTAGAGACAAACAACTTACGATTCAGAAGCTGTTGCACTCCGGTAGCCCTGCCATTAATCCATCAGAAAACATAAGGTCTAAGATACAAATGTATAATAGTTGAAACTATGAAAATCATATATAGTAAGATATTTTTAGCAAACGGGATCGAGAACTTTAGACTGACTTCTAATCTGGTAATAAACACAGGCTGCCCCTGCCTCTGCCCTGATAAGTTCCCCTGCATCATTTAGCTCATTCACATTATTCAAACTAAACAAATAATAATAACATTGTAATATTCGTATATATATGTGTATGCGTGCACAATTATTGTTGTTACCTCCCAAACTTTGACATATTTTGACTGAGCTGGTTGCAGTGTACCGCCGCCACCTGTACCCGGCTGTGGGAGACCAACATTAGCAGTGGTGTTGTTATTTACGCCAAGGGGTTGCATTCCTTGTACTTGTTGAGACATGCCTGGTGTCGGCATCATGGTCCCGGTTCCAGCCCCAGTTCCAGCCACGGTTCCGGTCCCAGCTACAGCCATTCCGGGTTGTCCCACACTACTCATCATATTCTGATTCATTCCCATTCCGCTCTGCACCATTTGCGGGCCTGCAAGGGTCCCTTGGCCCATGCTCGAAACGGGCTGACCCATACCCACACTTCCTTGAAGATTACCCATAGGTTGACTTACACTCCCGGTCATGTTAGATGTGGCTGACGTAAATGAACCAGGCACGGATACGGGTACGGTACTCGGTACAGTCCCAGAAACTGTTGTTGACCCAGGAATTGATGTAATACCCGTTTGCCCAGATGGAATTACGGTTTGGGAAATGGGTACAGTTGATGCCATTCCACTAGATATCATGTTGTTCATATGCATGGCCATTGGATTCCCACCAATCACCGATGGTAGCCCCATGGATGTACCGCCAGCAAGGGCAGCAGAGTTCATTAACCGTGCCTGTGAGAGATTATTAAGAATGCTCACATTTACAGGACCTGTAGGACGTAATGGCGGTTGAATTCCATTGACAATCGGTTTCATTTCTTGAACAGGTTCATTATTTGATAACATTTCTTGAGAAACCGATAATGGAGAAGACGTTTGCATGGTTGGGACTCCCTGAGAGGCGGCTCGAGCCACAGGGGGCACATGTTGAAACGAGGGTGCTGTCACTGGTGTGGGTGCAGGTGGCATTGATGAGACCGTGGTGGGCTCCTGAATAGTTATATTAGTATATAAATATCCTTAAGTGTATCATAAAATAGAAGAAGGTTAACGGGACTTACAATTTTTACAGTAGCTGGAGGAATGGTTCCTGCTGGAATGGGTTGGCGGTTCAATAAAGACCCATTTGATGTAACTGAAGTTGGAGGTGGGCCTGAAACCGGAGGAATTGAAGTTGTGTCTACTTTTATAGGACTTTGAGTGGGCATAGTTGTGATCCCTGACCGACTTAAAGCAGCACGGGCCTCCATGAATGTTTCTGAAATGAGTACAAGATAATGTTGATTCTTCACAACATCAATCGTTGGATCAGGTGATGTCGGATTCCTTTTTGCCTTCAGGGTTGAAATTCAAAACGTCAGTTTCTTGAAAGAAAAAAAAATTGAAGAACAATAGTATGTCAAGAATAAAAGATTCAAGACAAGAGGTCAGTCATAAGTTCAATGACATGTTTGTTTGCGACAAGTTATATCTTTTGCAAGTTACGTTAGAAGATCACAACTTCCAAGTGCAGTAACATTGTCAATTGTCTATAACTGGGCCTTTTCTAAATCGTTTACCATTTGAGGGCATGCTTGGTTCAGAATTTTTTATGGCTTTTTTGGTTTAGAAATAGGATGGAACTGAATTCCGATGTAATCTCCAAATTCCATAATGGAGCAAACTCAGCACAAGTTTGACCTTCAAGGGGATGGGGCAGTGGCGAGCGCTTGAGTCTCTCTAGCAAAATCTCATTTTAACCTGAGTCTACCTAGCTTCCACTGGTTTTCAAACTTTAACACCCCCCCCCCTCCTCCCAATAACCACCTGCCTAGCGCAGACTACGTTTTTACCTGATACCATTAGTTGGTAGGGCAAAATAAATCTTCAATACCTTTTTTTAATTATTATTATATTATTCCGTTCATTATAATAATTACTTAAACTACTTAGTTTAACATAACAATTTCTTAAGAATAATCATACTAACTACGGATTACATATGTTCCTATTGTTATTTATTTTTAATTTCAAAATATTTATCCATAAACCAAGCAGAAAATAATAAGGGGTAGCTACATCATTTTTCACCTTTACATTCTAATTCTAAAACTATATTTATAAACAAAATGGAATTAAATTCCATTTGATTCCCTACCAATCAAATGCAAGTCAGAATCAAATTCCTTTGATAGATTCATTATTTCTAGAAACGTTATCCAAACCAAACGCCCCCTTGGCATCCTTATCTTGCATCCCCACAATCATATCCTCAATTATATTTTTCTCCGATTTATATTTCAGTACAATTTCAAATTTGACGATGTGCATTAGGCATACAACACACAGTAAGCCACTAAAAAAATATCTTCAAGATAGAAAAAAGTTATTAATTGAGTACAACAACAACCAACGCTTCTATATTTACTTATGTAAATGAAACTAACCCATATAATAAAACAGCCCATATACACAAAACATATGCAAGAAATAAGGAAGACAGAAAGTTACGGATAGTTACCGCATTATAAACTGCTTTGAGTTTTGGAAGTTGCTTTGGGCATATAACAGACAGAGAAATTGAACACTGATGCAAAAGATAGAAATTAGTAGAAAATCACCATAAACAAGCTATAATATAATTCTGTTCTTAATACCTGAGAAAATGCTTTAGCGACAGTTTCAGCATCCGATAAACGGCTCTCTGACTGCGCCTCAGTATTATCACTTGGTTCTATTTTCTGAATGGGTGGTCTGTAAACAGGTGTAGGCAATGGATATGGATTACTTGCAGCAACAAGTATGCAATGCCTTTGAACACCCAAATTGTGTTGATTTTGTGACACATTCGCATAAGGAAACATCTGATCATATAAAAAGTAAGAGAACTTGGTAATTAATAATACAGAAAAAATTGAGAATATTTACAACAAATACCATTAAAACTTCGCCAAGCCCCTCTGCAATTGCAGCATCACAAAAACCACCACCTGAAAAGTGTATTGCTGATAACCATTCAAAAAAATAATCAACATTTCTTGTCCAGCCACTTCGTTGAACCAAACATGCTGAATTAAATTGACAGGAAACACAAAATGTAACTAAATTAGTTAATAAGAACGTCAGTGGTGATAATCGTTTATATGAATTAATAAGGTGCAGAATACACACAGCTATAAGATCCATGAGAATTGAACATTATCAAGGCCAGCTCAGCAATAGTCCCAGATGATTTCTGTTTACGAAAAGAACAAATTAATAGTTAGTAGAAGCATGAAAACACACAAAAAATTTAAGTTAACTTTCTTTATTGAGAATTCTTCTTAGTTGTTTTTGTATGTTTGTGACTTTCCTAATTTCGATACTGCTAGAATAATCACTACACGTATTCTACACAGATCAACAATAAATCATCCACGGTAGACTTTACATAGTATGTCAAATACATAAAGAACATAGCAGGAAATAGCTGAAGAATACGGAACATGATCATCATATATGACATAACACGTGCGTGACACTTAAACTAACAATGGAAATCATCCATTGTACTCAGATGAAAGTAGAGACTTACCAAAGAATCACTGTCACAGAAGGACCTGCACGAACAAACAAACAAACAATTAGCAATGAAAACATCAAGCATAAAAGCATATACAAGAACACTAAACACCAAAACAACACACCAAATCATTCAGACACTACCATTTCTCTATATAATCATAATCAGTGACATGCCAAAAATTTAAGAAACTTTTTCAATTTCAATTCATTTTTAGTCAGGTGTAAATTCAAGTCATGAAAACAACCTCTTGCAAAAATGCAAGGTAAGGGTGCTAGCGCGAGCATGGTGCACCGCGTTTGCCCTTTTAGCCAGTATCAATTAGTTTTCTTGACCTAGTCTAACTAATGCATACTTCTTTTCTCCCAGAAAGCTGGTTCTGAACACATAACCCCATTACATTACAACTAAAAACAAGTCATCTAGGGCAACCCAATCAAGAATTCAACAAATCAAAGGCTAAATTAGGACTAAACAACGCAAAACGGAGTTCAATCGGTAGTAATTATATAAAAAAATGTATGCTTGGGACACTAGCCACAAAAGGGGGCAAATTCTTCAATCGGGTAAAATTACATGTTCATGTACATTCAAATACGAATAAAACTAAAATCCCCAAATGGGATTACGGTAATACAACTACCTGATAACTTTTTCGAGATAATCGGAGACTATGGTGCGCCAATAAGGGCCCAAAGCGGCGGTACCTTCGACCACCAAGATGAGCTGCTTCTTGTCCGCCATGTTTTTGTGAAATCGCCTGACCCACAAAGGCGATCGATCAGCTCGTTCGTTGTTTCAGACACTGCCGATCTTACCAATTGATGAAGATATGCAGTTGATTGTAGAGATTTCAGACGATTTCGGTGGGTTTTCAAATTGGATTGTTGGTTAATCCACTGGCTTCATATTCTGATGAGGGTTTTGATCATTTCTTCATGTAAAGAAATTGTGCCCCGTTAAGTATACTTTAATACAAAGGGGGCGTTTGGTCTGATGGTATCATGAGTATTCAAGTTTCATCGTGAATAGACCACATACGTAGAGGAATAAGTTTTAAGCCCCTCGTAAGTTTGTCGCTAAAAATAGACAAGACTATAAGGGTGTTTAAAATTATTCGAAAATTCAAAATCAGTTATATAAAATTTAGATTTGGATTCGAATTCGTGATGGTGATTTTAAAAATTTTTGGATATTCAGATATCCAGAATATTTTTATAAAAGTTTAAAAATAATAATGTTAACTAGAAATTTCGGATATTTTTATAAAAACTTCGGATGTCCGAATAAATTTCAACAAAAATATTATAATTCTACAAAATTTATTAAATAATATATATTTTTTGGAATTCGGATTCGGATAATGAAAATACACTATTCGAAATTCGGATATCCAAATTTGAACACCCCTACAATACCATAGATAAGTAGAATAAAAAACCCAAGCAGAATTGATGATGACTTTGGAGGTATAAATGATTAAATAAGGGTCGTCTTTCGTATAGTAAAACCCTAATATCTATCTGTCTATAAATCTCGTTAATTGACGAGTATTTTCTTATTATTCTTATTATTTCCAAATATCTAACAATTAATGTATCGTGTTGTCTCTTTCAAATAGTAATTTAAGTCCCGTCATAAATATATAGTGTAGTTAGAGATAAATTAGTAGGTGTATGAGTTTAATGTTAAATAGTACACTTAGAGAACATGGTTTATATGAATTTTGAATATTTTTAAGACAAAAACTAGGAAGTTGCACACTATGAATGGGATGCATAAAACATCTAAAGAGTAAAGAAGTGTGATTGAGTTTACTAAGTGCAGATTTATCATATTTTCCTTCACAAGTTAAGGCACGCTAATTATTATTACATGGTAAAACTAGCATTATGTTGATGCCACGCTGTTTTAGATTTGAATTTGTGACAACAACGCCTCAAGCCACATACTTTGTTTGGTTATCACCAACATCAAAGGTTCTTGTGTATGATGCTTTACATTATCATCCTTTGATCTCGCATACATGGACTCCATGCATACATGGACTCCATGATGAGATCATTATATATTGCACTCTCACAACCAATTGTTTAGAGAGCACATCACTTCTCATAAGAATTCCCCCTAAAACAACAATTCGATTAAATAAAACCACATGTTTTCTAATGCATGATAGCAAAATGATTTTAAAGAACGTGAACAACTGCTCAGGTTTATTTTATGATCGGGTTCATATTTATAAGAGTTAAGTTAAAATCTAAGAAAGAGAAAGAAATTTGGAATTAATTTCAATATTATTATATTATTTTTACAAAAACAATAAACATTTCATACCAAACCCAACCCCTTGTAAATCATACACATCATCATCATCATCATCATCATCATCATCATCATCATCATCATCATCATCATCATCATCATCATCATCATCATCATCATCATCATCATCATCATCATCATCATCATCATCAT
>BJCO01005420.1:0-10211 GCA_018326465.1 Flaveria floridana
TGGGTAAGACAAGCCTGCTTGGTTGATCCAAGTATACTTAGCTGATCGTATATACTTTTAACGTTAATAGAATATTAACGTCGTTTGATACTTGTAAAATATTGTCGAGGTTTGATTGTTGCATTGTTCATAACATCCCTAATCACCTTATTCACTAACTTATAACTTGAATTGCTATCTTTTATATACTTATGTATTGAAAACTATGGAATGCTCACCAACATTTTTATGTTGACCTTTTATTTTTAACATGTTTCAGGAAACCCTCAAGCTTGATTTCTACTCTCTGAAGCTTACACGTCTAGGAATGAACCTACGTGTTGGTTGAGTATGATATTTATAGTGGTTGCTAACATAGCTCATTCTGAACTTGTTTCTATTTTTGGGTGGTTTTTAGTCAAACTTCCAAGTCTGAATCCTCTCGGATTGAAAGTTTCATCCTCTCGGTTTTTAGTTGACTTGAATCCTTTGTCATTTCATATTTTAGTATATTCTTATGTAATTATTCTTTGTAGATTTTGATCAATGTATTTTGTTGTTTTATGCTCTGATTATATTCCTTGGTAGCCAATGGGTGTGTTGTTTCTTTAAAAATAACCTTAGTTTTTCTAAGTGTGAATGTCGAGTTCTTCATTTTCCTCTTCTTGAGTTGCGGCTTGCTTCTATCCCCCTGTGTGGGCCGCGGCTTAGGGTCACAGGTGAGTCGAATACCAAACCTCGAAAGTTGTTATTGTGAGCCAGGGGTGGGATGCATCCTATATGAGCCGCGGCTGGGACTCCTCTTCGCTTGCTTCATCTGTTGTTGCAACTTGTTTATTCCACTCACCTTTGGCCCGCGGTTTGACACTATGCCAGCCTACCACTCGACGTGTTTGTGATAGTAGCTCATGAAATGTTATATCCAGATTGTTTATTTCATCATTAACTTGTATCATATTTGGGGTGATATCCCATCAACAACTTTACTCAATATAAATATTCTAAGGATTGATTGATTATGAATATCATCCATCAAAAACAAAGTCTTTAGTCATCAAAATTAGGTAAAAGCTTTTATACTAACACGAAGACCCAACACAGAACACGATAATAAGTTAATAACTACAAACATTCGTTGAACTTTCATGGAAATAACAATTCAATTTAAGTTAAATTATTTAACAAAATTCCCAAGATAATATTATTCTTCCAAATCTCAATATAGGAAAAATCAACCCAATTGAACAAATTCAACGAGATCGAGTTGACCATCATGATCGGAGAAGAAGATACACCAATTGAACACATAAAAGAACCAATTTTTATCATTCGAACAATCACAGAACTCACGATCTGAAATCAATCAATTGTAAATATATAACACTCATTCAATCTAATCAAACATTACAATCAAAATTCTAAGCAACCGTAGACATAACAGAGAGTCTGCTAGGTGTCGGCTTGAAATCAAACCACCGCATGGTCAACTTCCGAGCCGGCGGAGTCAACGCCCGCCGAATAATCTCTTTACTCCCACGCCGCCGTCTGGGGGCTACAATCTCACGGCCGCTATTCCTCCGTACCAACGATGAACTCAGCCGCCGGGGTCTCGGTGACGGTGACGGCGAGTCGGTGAGCAAATTGATGTACTTTTCGCCGGAAATTGAGGGGCTTTTGATCGGAGATGGGTGGTGTAGGCTGCTCATTTTGGTGTGATCTTATTCTTTACGGTGATGATTGATGAATGAAAGTGTGTGTGTGAATGATTTGGTGTTGAATTGTGGAGATTTTATATGGGTGGTGATGAAATGGGATCTTGAATGTGTGTTGATTTTGACTTTGAAGAAATTAGCCGTTGAATTTGACACGCGTACACGGGAACGTTACGTGGGTGGTTCGTTGCAGAAGCTTCTTTGAAGAGACAATAATGTGAATATTGAGACCGTTAACGACGAACGCGTAGTTGTGAAATTCGGTTTAATTTTGTAATTGATGAAAATACAAATAATATTAAAAATCAACATAATTTCTGTTTTTTTTAAAATAAAAATCACTCAATAATTATTTACAAAGATTAAATTTATTTATTTTTTTATAATTTAAACGAGTCGAGCTTGAGTTTTTACAACTTAAACAATCCGAACTCGGGATCTTATAACTTAAACAAACCACTTAAGGTGGAAAATACACGCAAACAAAACAATCGGTGCAAAGTTGCTTTAGTTTCCTTTTAGAATTTGCTCGAATATAAAAAGTGAAGTGACTTAAATGTGTAAATAATCATTGAGGGATTTTACGTGAAAAAACAAAAAGTATGTTGGTTTTTTATATGCAAAAACTGTAGAGTGACTTTTATAAGACAAAACAAAAAATATATTGGTTTTTTACGTGCAAAAAAATTATACAGACTTTTAATCTTTTATGAAAAAAACCTGAAAGTATATTGGTTTTTCTGGTATTTACCCTTGAGGAAATTGTAAATCACATTTTAAAGTTAATAATTACGCGTATGGTCCTTGGGGTATGTTTATATCGCACATATGGTTTTAAGTTTAAGAGACTACACAGATGGTTCATATTACTCACTTAACCGTAACATAAGTGGTCACTGATTTGAATTAATGTTAGTTTTTCGTATTGAACTTTTCAAAATTACCTTGTAAAATATATTTGAACTTAAATTAAATTATAACTTTTCAATTCCATCATGTGTTAACAGCAAAGATCTGAACATCCGGGATCACTCTAGCACGATTAAACCTTGCCACCACTATTTCACCGTTGCCACCAGCAATCACATCACCGCCACACCAAAACCGTACACCTGATCTGAAGCACCACCGAACCACCATCATCATTACAACCATCGCACACCGTTCAAACGATTTAATGAAGATGAAGTCAATGTAAACGAATAGTTTTGCTGCCTTCTTGAAAGAAAAGTCCTTGTTGGATAGCTTTTTATTTGATAAACAAATTGTTTTGTAGTTTTGTTGAATTGTATGTTTTGATTTTGTATATAGGCATGTTGGCTTTGTTCTTTTGATTGTTGCAAGTTGCAATTAGAAAAGAACATAAGTAAATCCAGTAGTATAAAAATTTGTTGGCTGTGGGCTATCCACTAGAAAAGTAAATCCATTAAGCCCATTAGATCCAACCCAAACAAATGGCCCATTCTCAATAAACAAAAACATGAAAATATCATGTCGTTTAAAATATTATGAACAATTAGCGATCGAGTACAACTGAAAAGCAATTACAGTTGTATAAGCTCCAAGGGTAAAAATCCTTTCACTGTAATATTTATAATTAATTTACACATGTTTTGTTTTACTGTAGATTTTTTAGAAATATATTATCTCTAAAACTTAAATTTTTTTAAAGTTGTATAATCTCCAAGGGTAAAAATCCTTTCACGTACTTATTCTTTGAACTTTTAAGTGCTAACAAAATATATTCAATAACCTTAAGTTTATTTATAAAACAAATGTGTCAAGTTACAAACTCGCAAGTTGACTCGATCCATCCCGTTTAACTTAATATGTTCCCCGGGTTTGACCTAAAAATAACTTAACCGGTTTTGTCGAAACCCAAACCTACGAATTAGTTCATGCTTAGTCCGTCTCATGTTTTCGTATCTTTTTGTAAGTTTAGTGAGAACCAACCATTTGGAATAGCTGGTTCTTACGGTTTGATTCATATTCAAATGTAGTACAAGTTTCATATGTGTTACTAAGTGTTTGATATGAATCAAAAAAGAATCAGTATAACATTTCAAAATTTAAAAAGTTACCAGCTCTCCAATTCATTCGAATTAAATTATAGCATCCTCACACCCACACGTACATCGCCTTTTAGGTGTGTGATCTTACAAACATTCTTACCTATACATCCGAATCAATTAAGTTTCATCTTCATCTTATTAGGGATTTGTTCAAACATCCCAAAATTATTCGATTTGAATACTTAACTTTCATTATTGACACCGCGTTCACTTTTTAACTTGTTGCGAGTCTTTTGTGTTAGTTACGTATTGTGAATACATGTAATTACAAGTGTCTAAAGTTAGTGAAAAATTAGCGTTGTAATATCGTTTTCATTATATAAGGATTAGGGTTATTTAGGTAATTAAGATGGCTTTAATTCATCCAAGAAAAAGAGAGGTGAGGAAAAAGCTGGCCCATATCAAGATTGTCCCTTTAAGATATTCGAATAAAGCCACTAATTATGCAAAACGTGAAAAAGTTGGTTTGTACACTTTACTAAAAAAGGAAAGAAATGCAGCTAATGTGATTTAATTTGTGTGGTTTTAAGATTAAGATTCCTTTTGATGACAACCCATGGTCCACTACAAAATGAAAATTCAAAAATCAAAAATGAAGAGGACTTTGTGAGGTGTGGTTAATTAACAAGTAAGAGTCTAATCCATATGAAAATGACCCTATAATATCAGATTAATATAAATTATTCTGAAAGTTAATTCATAATTTGGAGATAATATCAAATTATATATCACATCTTTGAAAGGTGATGTCAAAGGTCTTTTTATGTAAACCATATCACTAAAACTTTTTTTTTTTCATATATCCTGATTTTTTATTATTGAAAATAAACTTTATCGATCTAACATTGAACGAACTGTTTTTTCATAGTGACGTTTTTTTTTTCTTTTTCTTGTCCAGGAATTTTGCAAATTTAACAAGTGAAAAACAATACATCCAAATTGTTAGTGGCATTTCATACTCCCTTTAATTTCTTTTGTTCATCAAATCCTTTTCAATCTTTCTAACTCTTGAAAGTATGCAAAAGGCAATGACATAAAGGGTTTAAAAGGAATGAATCTTTCTCACCCTATTTTGGCTGGAGGTGCCATTTTATTAACTTGATCATGTAAAGATCAAGAGCAAACCTAATAACCGAACGAGTTTTCTACTTAAAATTAGTTCTGTAATAAACGTAATACATGTATTTGTAAATTCATATATTATGGTTGTTTTTAGAACGGACCAAAAGGAATCCATCATGTGATATACATAGAGAATGATTGTATGATATTTAAACTACCTCTACATATTCATATTACATAAATTAGTTAAATACATATGTATAAAAGTTTAAACATCATTCTTACCTTTTAGGGTTTTCTTAGTAACCAATGGAAAAGAAGATGAAGATGAAGATGACTCTAAGAGTACCAATTCATCCCCTGCAACTGATACGGATGCCGAAAAACGCCATCTTCAATCGACCCCAACATTGCTTGCTGTTGCAGCTGTGGCGTTTGTGGCAGCTGACTCAGTAAACTCGCAATCGAACCACCGTTTTCCTCGGTGGTTCTGTTGGCCATAACACTAATATCACTGTTACTCTCCCCCGTGACGAACCGCTTAGTGTATGCCGACGACGAGTTGCCGCCAGCGGCAGCTTCTTCGTTCCAGAACAGACCCGAGAGTGACCTCTTCACAGGCAGGAGATTGGATATGTTGGTGGTGTTGTTGGTGTCAGTTTCGCTTGTGTTCATTCTAACATCAAAAAGTAGATTGTGTTCTTGATTTTCCACCATCGCGTGGTGCCCGCCCGCTAGCGAGATGGACGGAGGTATAGACGATAGCATCCCCGTCATTTTGTGGTGATCGCATCCGTCGCTATCCATCGGCCTCTGCATATTGTTCTTCTTGTAGATTCGACACAACACCCAATCATCTAACTACAAATTTATTCATTGCAAGACTATCAGAAGCATATCACATTGACATTAATCTATACATGTATTGTATGTTGTTAAACATCTGGTCTGTTGTTGTTGTCAGACACCCTCTCACTTTCTGTATCAGATAGATACAGCGGCGAGAGGGTGTCCAAAACAAAAAGTTATTATTATTCAATAATATCATCCTTACCCTTAGTGAACCTTTTTGTTTGGTGGGATCAGACCCATGGGGTTTACTGATGGTCTTCCCGTCTGTAAGTCGATATTCATGCATGATCCAATTAGTTTTAACCCCTTTCGGTGGTTTACCACCGTAAAACACCAGTGCTTTCTTCACACCAACTTTCTGCGTACCACCGGAAGTCAACACCGGTTTATCGGTTCCGGTAGCTTTCCAGTACCCCGAATTCGCGGCCCGGTTCGGCCGAGCGCCATTCGGGTACTTCCGGTCCCTCGGGCTGAAGAAGTACCACTCTTGCTCCCCAAACGTAGCCTTAGCTAAATTAAACACACACATGAATCAATTAACATTCAACACCAACAAATATTCAAACAATTAAACCGAATCAAATTAACGTTATGTTACGATATATGTATACTCACCGGGGAGTTCCCACGGGTCGAACTTGTAGAGGTCGATCTCGGCGATAATGGCCACCGGAAGAGGTGCAGCGGCTACCCTTTTCTTAAGGTAGTGAACCACCAGCTCTTCGTCGGTGGGGTGGAAGCGGAACCCGGGCGGCAGCTGCGGTAGCTGAGAGCCCGTCGATGAATCGGTGCTCTCCATGATCAGCAAGATCCGTTTGATTATTATTGAGTTACGGGTTGATCAAGAACTCAAGATGGTGAGAACATCAGTGTGTTGGAGGAGGATGTTTATGTTTATATGAGTGTAGGACCATGGTATTAATATAGGGTGAACCGTACAGAACCAACGGTCATACACCGTTGATTTCAGAAGCAACAGTAAGGTTGTTGTTACGTAACCCGTACGTTACGGATTCGAGTTGTAAAAATAATTTCTTATAAACTAAAAAGAAATACAGAGGAAAATATGTACATTAGACCCAAAGTGACTTACATCGACCCTTAGACTTCATGTTTACAAGAGACTCGTGCATCGAGTTTGCTGATACCACGTCATATTCGGGAGGGTATAATA
The DNA here is from genome assembly GCA_018326465.1 of Flaveria floridana. Taxonomy (NCBI): domain Eukaryota; kingdom Viridiplantae; phylum Streptophyta; class Magnoliopsida; order Asterales; family Asteraceae; genus Flaveria; species Flaveria floridana. The sequence goes on from BJCO01005420.1 coordinate 6,852, forward strand.
GTCATTTACTACTCAAAGATGTCATACGTAGTTTCGATGCTTCGCATCAAACCAAATAATTTGATTGGTCCGTTGAAATAAAGTGGAAATCACGTAAATTAATTTTTTTTTCAAAATGATTATTTAGACTTATAACTTATCAGAACATAATTATTTGATTATTTTTAAATTAATACACTTAAGCTTGTAATCTCGAATTCTCGATTTCACCCGATTAACACACAACACCTGCCATGCACTTACATGACTACGTGTGATAATGAAAAATAATATTTTTCCGTAAGGTTTCTAAGTCTAAAATAAGGAGATAACATTTCAACCAATAAAGATAACATGTGATAGAATCAAAGTTGTAATTTATATCATAAAAAAGCCTCGATAGTTATATTTTATAAAATAATCTTTCTTAGTGATTTTTCCTATAAAAATTATTATATTAAAGTATTTTTAAGAATGTTTTACATATAGTTGAAGTCTTAATGAAAAAAGTAAGAAATCATCGTAGTGACTTGCTGACCCATAATGTCCAAATCACCCATTCAAGGCCACACAAGAGCACATAGATGAATAACATGATCGTTAAAAGAAGCATTTCATATGTTAAATTTATAAAAAAAAACTTTAAAAATAAAATTTCTAAATATGAAACAATTTAAATCTTTTAAAAGAAGACAACATTGGTTTTGACCAAGCCGTTCCTACATTCACAAGAGAGAGAATTGTTTAAAAATAAAAATTGGTGATGATGTTTTAATGTTTTCGAGTCTTAGTATTGGTTGAGTTATGGTGTTTTTAAAGTATAGGTTTACATGTTTTGATGTTTTTAAGTCTTCTTATTGTGAATTTAAAATGAATAAAAACCAAACGCTTTAACTTTTGACAACCAATAGCATTGGACCATCGAGGTGAGATGGCTTCCTGTCCAACCAGACTGGTTCATTCCATATATTAAAACAATGAAATGTTAAAGAAAAACTATGTTATACTATATATTAGGCCAGTAACATGAACACATATGATTTAATTATATGTATTATCTAACATATATATACAAATTAAGATTCTAAAATAAAATGTGTGTTTGGAGATTTTAGGAAGGAGAAAAGAATGAACCGACCGTCTAACCTTATTTTCCCTCTCACACATATCTCATATGTAACAGAATCAGGCATAGTCACTAATTGCATGATCCTTAAACATGTGACCAAACACATGCATGTTAAATAATCTGTTTTACATAATTATCCCTTTTATCACACGTAATCCTTTCAATTAAATGTTTGGTATATGACATAATTCATGCCAAAATCCCTAATTCTAGGCATCCACACATTTTATTAAACTCAGAATTAATAAATAACTTTTGTTAGGGTTTCATAATTAAAAACTCATTTTTAACTCAATATGTAATATTCTTAAATTGGTTAAATTCAACCTTGTGGTGTGACCCAAATTCTAGTTAGTAACATATTACTTTTTAACCAAGGTTTCTTGAATCTAAGATGGAGCAACATACAATGTTTAGTTTTATAAGATAAAACATTGCAAGTAGTTTGCGTCGTTAGATTTACCAAGCCAAAACTGTAAATTTTTGTATAGACAACATATTATGGTTGTTTATCTATTCGGTTATCGTTTTGTTCGATTTATTTGGTTCGGTTATCAAGTTTTAAGATTTTTTTAGGCACAATCGTAAACGAGCTGGAAATATGGCTAACCAAACTGAATTCAACCGCATTCAATCAGGTTAGAGCATTCACAGCTCATTCCTTAAAATTATGTAAGTGAGAGTTCTTAAATTATATGGAATGGTTTAAGTGGTTGTGAGTGGAGGAGAGATAAATGTTACTGTTCATCTGTAAATTTAAGGATTCATTGTTCAATACTTATAAATTTTTTAATATTTTTAAAAGTGGTTGTGATTAGAGGAGAGAGAAAAGATAATGAAAAATGTATAAAAATATATTATTTAATTAAAAGGATAGAGAATAATTAGTGATTTTTAGTGTAATTATAATGATGAAAATAAAAAATGGGATGTGAGTACTCCTAGATGTTGGTTAAAAACGAAAAAACCGAATTCAACCGGAAAAGACCGAATTCACCATTTGTTTATTTGTTTAAATGTTGTTGACTTTCGATTAATTATATGAGAATCACTCTTCATAAACATTTCGTAAAAATTATATATCAAATAATTAAAGTCTTGAATTGTTAACAATCTCGTTTCCTAAAAATATAAATAGTCAACTTTGACTTTTTAAGAAATGAGATTTGAGACTGAGTTTTGATAAATTAAAGTTGGACTAGAATATAAAATCTTAGTTATTGAGTTCAAACAAAACCACTTTATAATGTTGAGGCTTTGAAATTAAGTTGGGCTAAACTTACGATTAAAAAATATATATCAAATAATTAAAGCCTTGAATTGTTAACAATCTCGTTTTCTAAAAATATAAATAGTCGACTTTGACTTTTTAAAAAATAAGATTTGAGACTGAGTTTTGATAAATTAAAGTTGGACTAGAATACAAAATCTTAGTTATTGAGCTTAAACAAAACCACTTTATAATGTTGAGGCTTTGAAATTAAGTTGGGCTAAACTTACGATTAAAAAATATATATATAAATTCTAACATAACTGAATTAGATTAAATCGGTTAAAACGAATTAACCGAATTCAAAATTACATATAACTGAAAATTCCAATTCGGTTTCGGTTACGAACCAAACTGGAAAAAAAAATTAATTCGATGGGTTTTTTCCGGTTATGAATTCAGTTTTATTCACACACCTACAACATATTTTGGTTTTTTACACCCTTATCTGATTTTAAGGATGTTAAATGAATCCAGACTCAAACAATTAGAAAAGGGACACTCAGGTATGGGAATAATTGAAAATATTTTACAAGCTTAGAACAATTATAACATTAGGCAATACCCAACCCAATTGCTTGAAACTCGTATACCCGCATAAACCACGAATATATTAATATTTTTATAAATTTTTAAGAAAATATAATAATATTATGTTAAAGATGTTAAAAATTAGGAACCATCAAAGTTATAAAAACTCATAGAAATATAGTTGAACACTCTATATGTCAAGTGAGATCTAAAGATGAAATTAAGATAAGATTTCGGTAACAAACATTTGTTAATTTCATCCACGTAAGACTATTTTAACAGGTACACTAGCTATTAGCAACTATACCCCAAAACATAAAACCCGATAAGTATTAAGTGACTAGTATGAACAAAATATGTTAATCATGTATGCGACGGAGATTATCCAAACGCTCACATACCCGACTTATTGCCATCTGTCAGACTTATCAAAGTCAACAACAACTCATTA
>BJCO01005421.1:0-13379 GCA_018326465.1 Flaveria floridana
CTTATTCACCACATATATTAACAAATGAAAGCACCTCTGTTCGTGAGGCCGGGTCATGATCCACAATGTTGTAATCTCTTCTGAGTTAACACAAACTGTAGAGAGACAGTTTTATTTTGAATTTTAAACTAATCTAGGCTTAAAGATAGACCAACAGTATGGGAAAAAAGATAAAAAAAATTTTGAACAGTATGATGGGGTGAGGGGTGCTGACACGTGGCAGTCAATGGAAAATTTATCGATCTTACTTGTCTAGTGTTAGAGCACTCACATCTTATTCCTTATTTTTATTCTTATAATTACACTAAAAATCACTACTTATTTTCTCTTCCTTTAATTAAATAATATATTTCTATACCTTTTTTATTTTATTTTCTCTCTCCTCCACTCACCATCACTTTTAAAAATATTAAAAAATTTATAAGGGTTGAACAGTGAATCTTTAAATTTACAGATGAATAGTAACATTTTATCTCTTATTCACTCACAATCACTTAAATCATTTCATATAATTTAAGAACTCATACTCACATAATTTTAAGGAATGAGTTGTGAATGCTCTTAGTATAACTATCTCCCAAATTCAACTTTGAAAGTGTTTTCTAAAACTTTTGAGTTAATTATACGGGCAATCCTTATAGTTTGTTATATTACATATTAAACCCTACCTTTCTAAAAATTACAAGAATAGTTTTTACCATTCAAAAGCGGGTAACACAAATGAATATTAAATTTTATGTTACAAGTTAATAAATTACCAAAATACACTTATAGTTTTTAATAAAAATCAAATATTCGTAAATAAGTAATTAACTTTTTCTAATATATGTTTGTCCATTTCATTAGTTAGTACAATTGAAGAAATGATCATGTAAAAATTCTAAAATGTATATTAGCCGTTTACCCATTGTTGTTGGGACCTGATCGTGCTGGTCCAACCGGGATGCCGGATCGGCTAGGGGGCCGGTCCGGTTCCCTGTGAATCGTTTTGGGTTGGTCGAACCGGCCGGTTCGTCCCGAACCGGTGGTCGGACCGGGAAACCGGACCAGTTCAAACCGGAATTTGATTTTTTTATTGTAATGGGTAAAAAGGGGTGTTGAATCATAAATTAGTGTGTTAGGTATACAAATATAGTTAAGTTTTATATATAACTATAAATTACATATATAAATCATATATAAATTATCTATATTTAATTATATACATAACTATATATATAATATATTATATATATAATTATGACGTTATCAGATTTTTAAATCCGGTCCGACTGTTAAACCAGTAAGACGTCAATGTTGACATCCGATTTTGCAAAACATTACGTTTCCCAAGGAAAGTGCAACATGCGTGTTTGTCTCCTTCTGTTGACCCAAACAACATTATTCAAACTCACATCACATATTCACATTTGGACATCCCAACCACCAATTCGATTAACTTATTCACTAAAATCAATTCATCAAATCATTTGATTCCCTCCATGACCATTTCAATTCAAAACCTTCGTTAATCATGCCTATTAACCACTCCAAACATTATTATCTTCATCCATCATTCCATGTTAGTCAAGTCCATAGACCTGACTGAAATCCATCATCTTCTTTCCATTCAATCAACCTCAGTTTCTGATGTTTTGCTAAGATCTCAATCATGACATCCTTGAGTTTTTTCTTGATTTCATGCATCCTCTTGATCTCTCCACACGTTTTGATCAAAGCCCAACAACCATACATCAGGAAGTTGAATACAAACTGTGGGATCAGAGATGCTTCAACTTCTGTTCTTGGGTATACCTGTAATGGTGTTAATCGAACCTGCGAAGCTTTTCTCACCTTTCGGTCCAATTACCCGTATAACACGGTCGTTTCGATCTCCAATCTGTTGAATGCAAATGTTACTCAGCTTTCCCAGCTCAATTCAGTCTCAGAAGATTTCACTTTTGGGGCTGGTGAGACTGTGCTTGTGCCCACCAGGTGTTTGTGTTTAGGTCAGGTGTATCAAGCCAATGCAACATATGTTATCCGGCCTAATGACACGCCTTTCTTGATCGCCAACGACACGTTTGGAGGCCTGTCGACTTGTCATGCTATTCAGACCGAAAGAAGTAATCTTACTACTAATATTTATACAGGTTCAAGACTCACTGTGCCATTGAGATGTGCTTGCCCAACTGAGAAACAAGCTGCTGCTGGTGTTAGGTATTTGCTATCTTATTTGATCACTTGGAGACAAACGGTTTCGGGTATAAGTGCTATATTTGGAGTTGATACTGGACTGACTCTTGAAGCTAATGAATTATCAGAACAAGACTTCAACATTTACCCCTTTACAACCCTCTTAGTTCCACTATCTAATCCACCTTCAAGATCTCAAACCATAGCTCCACCACCGCCACCAACGACATCGCCGCCGCCATCATCACCACCACCGTCCCCAGCCAACTCTGCCAATGATCATAAATGGATATACATGCTTGTAGGAGTCCTTGGAGGGGTTGCTCTCACATGTGCTATAGGGTTGTGTGTTTTCTGGTTTTGCTTTCGAAAGAGAAAGAAAATGACTCCACCTGGGGTTTCTTCTGCTTCTCAGAGCTTTGAAGCAGTTGAGAAACCCTTGGAAAAGAAGTCGGATGTTGACGAGGACTCTGAGTTCATGGAGAGTTTAAGTAACATAGCTCAATCTCTTAAAGTATACAAATTTGAAGACCTTAAGTTAGCCACACAAGATTTTAGTCCTAATTGTTTGATTAAGGGGTCTGTTTACCAAGGTACCATCAACGGCGACCTTGTTGCTATCAAGAAAATGCATGGTGATGTGTCGAAAGAGATTCGATTACTTAACACTATTCACCATCATAATCTCATTCACCTATCGGGTGTTTGTTTTGCCGACAGTCATTGGTATCTTGTTTTTGAGTTTGCTGTTAATGGGCCCTTGAGCGATTGGATCTACAACAACACGCTAAGCAGCAACAAAATGTTAAACTGGATGCAGAGAATACAAATTGCTTTAGATGTAGCAAATGGGCTTGATTATCTCCATAGCTACACTACGCCTCCATATGTTTACAAGAATCTTGAAAGCAGCAATATTCTTCTTGATGGTGAGTTCAGAGCCAAGATTACAAATTTTGATCTTGCAAGGTCTGCTGAAGGGCAAGAAGGTCAATTTGCACTGACCCGTCACATTGTTGGTACTAGAGGTTACATGTCTCCTGAGTATTTGGAAAACGGCTTGATTTCCACAAAGCTTGATGTCTATGGATTTGGCGTTCTGTTGCTTGAAATAGTAACAGGAAAAAATGTTTCTGAACTCTACGAGAAGGTGAACAAGGAATTGTCTGAGCTTATATACGATGTTCTTGAGGAAGATAACATAGAAAGAAATGAAAAGTTGAATGATTTCATTGACCAACGCCTCCAAGGGAATTATATTCCACAACATGCCATGTCTGTGGTCAAATTGATTGATGGTTGTCTTGATAAAGATCCATCAGCTCGCCCAGATATGAGTGAGGTTTCACAGTGTCTTTCTAGGATCCTGACCACCTCACAGACTATAGATCTTTCACAAACCATTTCAGTTCAGGGGAGATGATTTTGTAAATTGTTCCATTGTGTACTTTGATTATACTATAATATATATATCATCTTATGCTTTCACCTGTTTTTAACCCTTTAATTGTGTAAGAATTACAAAGGATACACAAGTAGACTAAAGGTATATTCAAGAAATATGAGAAAAATGAAATTTTACAAGAATTCCACCTATGTCCTCTTCTTATCTTTCTATCTTTATTGGTATTATGATATGACTTACGCGCACGCATATTTGCATATTTTAACGACCTATAACTGGACTGATTATATGAGCATCTTCGGCTTCTAGACCTGAAGAAGTCCAAGATTGTTCATACATTTCAGAATACGATTGACTAAGAACAGACAGATTAAACACAATTTCCGTCATTCCTGGTCTATCTGCAGATTTCTCAGATGTGCAAGCTCTAGCTAATGCAACCATATTCAAAGCACCATCAATCGGGTAAAAGCTACCCATATTTGGATCCATCCATAACCTCAGATTTTCTTCTCTTTTATCTTCAACATCGATTATCTTTCTAATGTCCCTCCATGCCATACAAATCTCTCCATCATCTCCAGTTTCCATGGCTTTCTTTCCCGAAAGCAGTTCTAATAGAATAACCCCGAAAGCGAAAACATCAACTTTTAACATGATGGAGCTTATAGCAGGTCTAGCTGCAGAAAAGTTTCCGATCTTGCCCTTGAAGTTGGAGTCTAGAAGTATGTTACTTGTTCTGAGATCTCTATGCGCAATGCACGGTTGACTATGTTCATGCATATACTGAAGACCATTAGCGATATCCAATGCTAGATTCAATCTTTGAGACCATGTGAGACTAACATTAACAGATGAACCCAAAGAAGAAGATAAATGTCTTGAAAACAGCCATTTATCAAGTGACCCCTTTTCAGCATACTCATAAACCAGAAAACAACTCCCATCAAAATCAGATGAAATTCCCATTAATTTCACTAGATTTGTGTGGTTTACTCTTTGTAAAATCTTGAGTTCTTCTGTTGCATCTCGGGTTTTTTTCACAGCCAGAATCTGACCATGGATCATGGCCCTGTAAACCGCCCCACCAATTCTGTACCGTTCATTGAGATGCATGGTTGCTTCCATGATCTCTTTTCTGTCATACATGATCGGTTTGCTTAAATAGCCTGAAATCCCTGGAAGCAATTTATCTTGATTCTTCTTCGCGGGCACACTTGGTTCATCTTTTGAAGCTTTCTTCATATAAAGAAGATCAGTGAACTCAAAAGATGACTCGTTGCGAGCCAGTATTCTTTTAGATTTATGTGAACGATATTTGTAAACCAGAAACCATGACAGAACAATAATAAAGAAAGATCCAATAGTTCCAAAGATAGTAAAGATTATCTGAAGCTTGTTTGACCCTTTACTCTTAGAACCAGAGAGACGATGAGGTGGCGGGAAGGTCGGTAATTGAGAAACGGGTATAAGAACCGGAAGACACACAGCAGCAGTGAAATTACGGAAGCTATTCTCGTTAGCAACATCAAAAGAACTTGTATTAAACATAGAGCTGACATGCAAGATTTCATCTTCTGGTTGCCATACATAAGTAATAAGATATCGATCTCGATTCTGCAACTGTTTAGGACACTTGCAGAACAAAGGGAAAACCACTTGATCACCAACTGTCAAATTGGTTGGGTTCAGAGTAGGGTTCATATCTTCAACAACATGATAATTGGTTAGATTCTGAAACACAGAAGATGCAACAACATAAAAGCTATCATCTTTTTGTGTTGCATACGTCACATTAGAGAAATAAAAAGTCCCATTACAGCTACAAGCAATGGGTATCAGCAAAAGCTGATCATAAAGTATTTCTTCATTTTCTGAAGTGAGATTGCTAGCGTCCGCTATACTGAGACGGCTGATACCAAACAGATCAGATATGTTCCCAAGAACCATGTAAGGTGGTCTCGCACGATACGTGACATATGTTTGACACGAAGGCGGTGAGTCAGCAGAACATGTGAAGTTTGTGTCTGCAGGTGTTGCAAAGACATTGTTTGGAGAAATTAAGAATACAGAAAGAGCTAGCAGTGGAAGATATGAGAATGCCATGCTAATGAGCTTCCTTCCCAGGTGAGCTATTCATATATAATATAAGTAGTTTATTATGCGAAAAGATTAGGGGCCTGCTATTGTTACTAGTATTATGTAGCTTTCAATTCTTGATATAAAAGTTCATAACTTTATGACATTTTGTTTTATCAACTAAAATAACGCCTAAAAACCGCCAAAAATCATATAATTATTCATGTAAATCTAATAATAAAACCAAGTTGAGCCGGCAGCTGCAACATATATTTCAAATGATCATAAATGAAGTTCTAACGTCTTTGAAGAGGTTAACCAGAAAAAAGACAACTTTGGAATAAAATTATATTTATAAAGAATTTTTAAAAAAGAATCTTGATGGTAATATCTGAATTTGCTAGAGAATAAAAGGCAAGCCCCAACATGTGCGTCCGAGGATGTGTCATGTTACTTTGGACCTGATATCCTTACCCTAGGTTTCTGCAAAATTGTTGTTTCCATGACTCGAACCCGTGACCTTCAGGTCACACTACAGTAACCTTAACATTGATTTAATCCACCCCTTGGATTTGTTAAAGAACAAGACCATTTCAAGAAATATAAAAGCAGCAAAATTTAGACATCTATAGAGCAGGAAACCTCAGTCTGATGTATAAAAAGAAGCAAATGTTTTTCTATATCATATGTCATTCTTTTCCCTATATATGAACAGTTATAGAGAACACAAAGTGGTAATCATGTATGCCAATATGCCACCATTTAAAACTGTTGATTATTTGATATATTACTCTTTCGTTTAATTATCAAAACCCATTGATGGTGAAGTTAACTAGCAAGGAAATCTTCCAGTAAGTCGAATATGATCAAGAGTGCTTCTGAGACCGTATTTAAGCACAGCCTTGTTTCCTTCTCTGAATCCGTCTCCATAAGCTGCAGATGTATCTGACTCAATCTGGTGTTTAAAGAACTCACCGAGTTGTTTCTCGAACTCAGATCTTTTGCCTTTTTTTGAAGATGCAGGTGCAGGTGCAGGTGCAGATGAAGATGATGAAGCAACACTGGTGCCAGAGGCTCCAGCAATGATCTCTGAGTCCAACCACATATGAGCGAGAACTTGGCAGATCCCTTCTTCAACATTAGGTGGCAAATTAGAGTATCCTGTTTATTCAAAATCAGAAGAAAATGACTAATATAACCTTAGTTATGAGACAGGAAAGATGGAAGATAGAGATGATGGGAGGGTGGAATGGAAATTTTTCATCATTCTATTGTGACAAAAAAAGAGAAAAAGTAAGAACCTTTAAGCCGGAGCCATGCATGCATCATCTCATGAGCCAGAATTGAACCCGTTAATAACCTGAATTAATAAAGGTTTTAACTTTATGTCTTAGATTGTATATAAAAGCATTATTTATAACTATATAAGAATCATAGCTGAAAATTACCTAGGGAGACTATACAAAATGAGAATAGCTGTAACTTCACATCTACGGACCAGCTTATAAGGCTCTGTAAACATGTCTATTATCCGTCCAGCCCCAACCCTGGGCCTCCTTATTATCTGTTATTTTCAGTAAAATAACAAAAACTTCAAAAAAAAAAAAAAGATGAAAAACTGGAAACTTCCGTTATTTACAGTAAAAAGATTCAAGATTCATACAGTGCTGATGGTTTGTTCTTCTGAAAGGCAAAGTCCTCTAGTTTCAGGCATGTGATGATGACCCTGCCAACAATTAAAAATTACATCTTAAAACTAATATGACGATTATAACGTGGTTTCAATAATACTATAACTATATTAACGCTTTACGTGTTTTTCTCCCTCCATGGCTTCATTTAGGGCTTGTCTTTCAACCAATAACAATGGAACTTGTTGCTCAATTTTCATATTTAATCCTTCATAAAACTCCTGAATTTCAAGATAAAGAGGTTGACACTCATGTGTATCCATTATTGCAGAGTCAAGACACTGCAGGCATAGCTTTCGACCATCATCTAACAATAAATATCGGGTGTCCCTAGGTTCCATTCTTTCACAGCTGCAACATCTAGGAGTCCCATCATGCTCATGGGCAGGGCAGTATTTTTGTAGCCAAAACGGATGGGCGCGGTACTCAATCAAGCCACCTATATTTGTTGGTATCTGCATACAATTTTAGGAAAGGGGAAAAAAACACTATATTAATCTACAATCATGTGTAATAGTAGTCTTTGTGAGAAGTATCGACTGATATAAAAAAAAACTTACAAAGTTCTTGCAAACATCACATCTTGGGTGATGGTGTTCTTTATAGCATGATTTGTGAAAGGGACGGTTTTCAGACATGGAAAACTACATAGATGAGCAGGAAAGTCAAAGTTTAAGTCAAAGTAACCATAGAAAAGAACTGTTGCAGTTTTCATTGATGGGGAGTGATCTGTATTCTGATTATAAAGCTATCTTCTTTAAATAATCTAAATCTTTTTAAAGCGGTTAGAGTTCCAAACATAGAAGGAAAATACGAAAACCTTGTTAATGATAAGTTTGACTTGGAGTAGAGTTTGACCTCATAATCAGATATTGGCAAACTGCAAGCATGACAACGGAAACATTCGGGATGCCAAAATCCTCCCATGCAACTCAAAAACCGCCCATGACCAATCTTACCATTGCAACCAGCACATGTCCTACAATCCCATGTTTTAAAAGCGGTTAAATGAATCTATTAAGGACTTATTGTCCTTAGAACGTTATTTCAATATTTTTTTGGAAAATATAAGGTTATAATAAAAGAATATCTACCTGTATACACCTTGAAAGAAGTTTGGCAAACGAGGAAATAGGCTTCCATAGTTATTCCTTGGTGGCGAATCCATGTTTAAGCTTAATTGAATAGCCTTGGCGAGCTCTTCATCTTCCTCCAAATAAGAATTGTCATCTAATAAATAAAAGGTATTCTCAATTGAATTATATGCAATGATATATTATATAATAGATAAAATGAATGAGAATTCATCAGCAGCGCAACTTACAGAAAATACAACCTACCAATTACTTTTTTTCCTTTATGATCTTCAGAAAGAGATGGAACTTTATCCTTTTGATCTTCTTCCTCTACTTCTAAATTTGAACAAACACTTTTATTATCATCTTCTGCAGGGGAACATACATTTCTTTCTTCTTCTTCAGCAATAGAGAGTGCAATAGCTCGATCAATTTCTTCGTTATCAAAGTCCAACAATTCATCCTACATGAAGGAGAACGTGAGTGTGATATTATTAGATAAATGCCACACATTAGTAGTAAAGAGATGTTTGGCATTTCATTTAAAAAAGAGATTAACAGATATAAAAGGTGATTATCTAGTTATTGCATTTTCAAGAAGCAGACAAGTTTCTAGTGTTTGGGTATAGTAAGATTGGTTCTGATTATATGATAAGGATTATATAAGAGCCAACTTATGAGTTTACCACAACAAAGTTAATTCAGTTTTAGGGGTCAATTTACATGTTCGTAGCTAGGATTTTGACATGTGTATATCCAGAATTCAACTGAATAATTGATCATTACATATAATTCAAAACACCATCTCCTACTCCATTGCAGCTGGTTATCTAATTCCGATTACTTCATACACCCTATGACATAATTTCATCAACATGTAAAGGATGCGCTAAATACCGATGTAGTATGAGGGTCGTCCCAATTTCCATCATTCTCATCTCTCTCATGATACCTCCCTTCAGTGACTCTATGACTCGAGCCTGAGCTGGGCCCTTTGAAAATTTTAGTTAGCCAACCCATACCACAAAATGCTGTACAGAATCTGGCTTCTTAACTGTTTACTGCAAGCCAATCATAACAAGTCAAGAAGTCTAAACATTAAAGATACACTTTTTTCTTGAAGAAAGTTCAAAGCAATTGCACAAGTTAAACTCTGTGTAAAGCTAGCATCTTTATGGCCACGTGACGGCAAAAACCCGTAAAAGATGAACTGTAAGAACACACCACTGCTTAAAATCAATTGAACTAAATTCTTTACTGACCATATGCTTATTGCTCATCCATACATTCAGAATAAAAAGGATAATCTTTATGATTAATAATCCATAATTAATGTCAACTTCCACCAACTCCATCAAGTATATAAGTGCTCAACAATTACGACTTTGAAAAAGTGAAATCAAGAATCTTCCAGACAGATTTGACCATTTATGACGTCAGTGTGTATAAAAATAGATAATGCTACTAAGTGTCAAAATTCTGACCTTACACAATTCAAAAAATCACCAGAAATCATCAAAGAAACTGAACTCGATTATCAGCATAATCATCAAAAGAGAATTGAAATCGATGGTAAAGACGATTTACGAGCCCCCAAATTCTCCAATTACTCATCACCTGCTAACAAACAATATCAAGAACAATAAAAAGAAGATCTTGAATCGAAATTGAACAAGATTCTAGCGAAAACGAATAAAAATTATAGTAAAAACAAGAAAAAGATTGGGGGAAATACAAAAGGGTGAAATCAAGATCACGTAGGACAGTTAAATCTTCGAAAGATTTAGCATTTAAAAGTAAAAATCAATCAAATTGTAAGTAGCAAGGATAAAGTATACCATTGTTGGATGATGCACGAGTAGAATGTTGAATATTAACACCTGTGGGTGATCGTGTGTTTTTCCCCAATTAGTCCGCTACATGTTAAAATCGTGAAACCAACTGCTTACCTTCTTCCCCAATTGATGAAAGAGAGGCAGAAGGAAGATATCAAGATAGTGTGGTTCTTCACTCTTTTTAGCCTAACTTGATAAAGTCGTTTAAAGATTATGCAATGTTAAGTTGGGTGTGAATGTATAATTTATTAATTTAAAATGATGAAGATTAGTGATTGAAGTAGCTTTATTTTGAAATCAAGTCTTATCATTCAACTAAACATTGATGTGGGTAGGTGAAGGAGAGAACCAGAATTTGATCGCTATCATTTTTTTAGCAGTAATTCAACATAATCTTTAAGCATATATAAGTTGTAAAATTTAAGGGTAAGAAGAAATCGAAAAAAATTAAGATAGAGGAAAAATAAAAAATATGAGAAGTATTATTATCAATTAGATTTTAAATCTAATTGCTATGAAAATTCGAGGACATAATGATAAATAATTAAAATTTTAAATAATAGATATTAGTCTTAACCATATTTTTAAGTTCTACTTTTTTTTAAACGCTTATAACTTTTACATACAATATTATTTTTTTAAATTATATCACTATGAAAACAAACGTTTTTTAATCTTTAAAACGGTTATAATTTTGAAAAACAAAGTTTATTTTCACGTTATTCAGCTCATTGTGTAATATCAGGTCATTGTGTAATATCAGGTCATTGTGTAATATTTATCGGATTATTGTGTCTAATGTTGAGCATTTTGTTATGCATTGTGTTTTTTTTTAAATAATAATTTTCAAATAGCATAATACTAAAAATGTAATTTTTTATGTTTTCTATTTCATTATGTAATATTGATCAGGTTATTATGAAATTCTTATCAAGCAGCTCATTGTGTTTATTACTAATAATCGAGTTTAGTACTAGTAATTGTGTCTAATGTTAACCACTGTATTTTTTAAATAATGATTTTCAAATAACGCAATGCTGAAAATGTAATTTTTAAACGTTTTTTCAGTTCATTGTGTAATCTTGATGAGGTCATTGTGTAATAATCGTCAAGCAGTTTATTATGTCTATTTCTAATTATCGAATCTACTGTTGGATATTGTGTTACCCATTGTGTCTAATGTTGACTATTGTGTTATGCATTATGTGTGTTTTAAAATAACGATTTTCAAATAACACAATGTTGAAAATGTAACATTATATGTTTTTCAGTTCATTATTTAATTTTAATCATGTCATTGTGTAATTCTCGTCAAGCACCACATTGTCTCTATTGCTAATCATCGAGTTTAGTACTAGTCATTATGCTACCTATTACGTCTAATGTCAACCATTCTGGGTTTTTTACATGCTAATTTTCAAATAACACAATAATGAGAAATGTAAACTTTTTTTATGTTTCAAGTTCATTGTGTATTACTCATCTGATAATTGTGTAGTTCTCATCAATTCAAAAGATTACACAATGACCTAATAAAAATACACAATGAGTTAAAAAAACATGATTTTTTTGTGTTTTTATATCAACACTATACATATTTTAAAGATTGAAAAATACTCGTTTTTATGGTCTTTTTTTAAATAATGTTGTATGTAAAAGTTATAAATGTTTAAAAATGTATGGAAATTGATAAGAGGGAACATTACCAATTTTACACCCAATCTAATTTTAGTCAAAAGGACATATGTCGGTATCTTAATCCTTCTTACACTTTTTAGTTTTACAAAACTTTGTATTTGAACATTTCACTGCCATCTATCATCAAATTATCCTCTTAAAAACACTATCCATGATAGGTACTAGAAAGTGTATATAGAATTCACTTAAAACGGGGAAGATAGCCGGTCTAATTCGAGAGGCCTAACCACCGGTTACAAATTAAAACAATTATAATCCAAAAATATATCTGTACTACTATATAATAGAGAAATCATAGTTAGATTTGTAATTTTACATCATTTTTAACATGAGATATGAAGAGTTGCAAGCTTTTTACGTAATGTCATAAGATTTATTCCTATTATACCATTTTTAAGCTTTAATACTTGTACTCAATCATTTTTTAATTAAATATAAAGTATGACTATTATATTTAAGTTTATCTTAATCTATCTATATCTATACTACTATATAATACAACTTTTTGGATAATATTATAATTTTAATCCATTTTTAAGATACTTAAAAACAATTTTGTTACATTTTGTATAAGTGATTATGCATAAACAACTTGTTATTTATAAATTTGCTCATCCCTATAGTAATATAGATATATTTGATATCTCACATTAATCAAATAAAAATACAAAATGAGAGTTAGCACGTTAAAAGAGAGTTAGCTAAAGACATAGTACACCCGCCGCACCACGGGGGTTTCACCCACTAGTTCAACCAAAAGAGTCAAATGCTATCCTTATGATTTCATAAAAATTATCATTTGAATCAAAAGATTTAAATTTTATCATTTAAGTCAAAAGATTTCACTAAAATTGTCATTTAAATCCATTTGACTACACATAATTAACACTCGTTAACTTTTTCCGTTAACTTTCAATATGAGGAGTGGTTTAGTCAAAACAATTACAAAATAAAGAACTACCATCACGTAAGAGGTTTTATGCGTCCAGTCTCTTTTAGTAATCGTAGTTATGATTTGACTCAACATTAGTCTTTGTTGTTTTGTCTAGTTAATGTTTTATGGTTTACTAGTTATGTTACTTTTGTTTGTTTTGTTAAATCATGTAGTTTTTTGGGGGTAAAGTTTATGGTTATGATGATTGGTGTTTTATGATTATTATTAATGTTTTGTTTATATCATATTATTCATTCACTTTTATGATATGTGTTTTGGCTAAGGTGCTGTTTGTTTTTTCTGCAGGAAAACGTCTGCAGTCTGCGGACCACATCTGCAGACATCTGCAGCAGAAGAGGTGGACCAAATGTCTGCAGTCTGCAAAAAAAGACTGTTTGTTTTGTTTAACATCTGCAGAATGCTGAAATATTCTGTAATTAAACTAAATTTATTTTTTAAACTTTAAAAACAACAAATATATTAATA
>BJCO01005422.1:0-11045 GCA_018326465.1 Flaveria floridana
TATATATATATATATATATTTCACATAAGCATATTTTACATATGTGCACTGATGACATGGCATCATGCAGTGCCATATCAGAAATTTACAGGTACAACAAGTTCAAATGAGGCAGGTCGCTAAAAGTGTTAGTTTTTTTTTGTAACAGCAAATGTGCGACCCTGCTCCGGAGAATAGGTGTTATCTTAATCTGGCCCACCTATTCCTTACCCAGCTAGGATCGCACCCCCAACCCTCTCAGGAGGAAACCCATTGCTTAGAAAACCCTCTGGCTCAACTCTGAGCATTTTGCTCAGAGTGAGATTTAAACCCATGACCTCTCAATATTAACATGTCATGAGTACCTCATCTTGACCAGTTGGGCTAAGGATCATTGGTAAATTGGAAGATTATTTCTATTGTGAGCCTAAATTAATGTTGGTTGTTAAACAATCAGTTCTACCAATAGCTTTCTCCTGCTGACATCAAGCTTAAAATTAAACATTGGGTTTGAACTTTGAAGAATATGATATAACATCTAGTAGAATGCTTGCATACTAACCGTATATCCCAAAACTTTAAACCTTTATGACCAGCAGTAACGATCGTATTTGCACTCTCAGGATCACTGCAGATATTAACAAAGTGTGTTTAGTTGTAATGAACATTCTTCATGTTTCTATCTCTATTTTTCCAGAAAACTACAGAAGCTTTAACTGTGTAGAGAGCTGTTGAAAATATGGAGAACATGTTCAAAAGCAGTTGTATTTTCTAGGCTAGAAAATGGGAAAATATGGGTTTAAAATTTAAATGGAACTATTACATATCAGCTTCTTTTCATATAAATTTATTTTTTAGTATCTAATGCCAAAAAACAATTCTATAAAAGGTTTTTTTTCATTAAAAATTCAAATAATATAGAAACTACATGACAGTTCAATTGGGTTAAATTCAAAGAATTATAAAAATGAAAGGTAAATAATAATAAAACGAGTCAACAGGTCAAATGGGTTAAACATAAAGTTGTTACAAAATGAAATGGGCCAAATCGTTTACGTATGAAAGAAGTAACTATAAACCGGGTTAAATATAATACGTTAGATTTTGAGAAACATTTGGAAAAGCAGGGATAACATTTATAAAAAAATAAGTGTTATAAAAATCAATATAAGTGGGTTTTTTTAAGAATTGATCTTTGAAATAGAAAATCAACTTTTCTCTTTTCCATGAAAATTTTCCAGAAAAACACCTATTTGAACACATTTTTTGTTTCCAAAGATTTCAATGAAAACTTTTCAGGAAACAAACATATCTTTCAACTAAAGCGGTAAGTTCAAAGATACTCAACCCAGCAGCAACACATATTTAGTTAGAATAAACACATATTAAATATCATTTTATGCTTTTTTCGCTTACTGACCTGGCCAGTGGAGACCACTTAAGTGCCCTTATAGGAAGAGTGTCTGCACTGAAACAAAGCAAAGGTCTAGTATCTGCAAACAAAAGGCATGAAATTAAAATTAACTAATAAAAAGAGTAATACTTGTTAACAAAAAGGAACAATCATTAAAAACTATTTTGCTTCCACGTCTACAGACTACTAGAGAGGTGTTTAAATATACTGGCATTGTTAGTTCATTTTAAAATTTGCCGACCCCAAAGCTTAGATATAACATGCATGCCAAAATTTACATAATAAAAGGTAAGCACCTAAAAATTACCTTTAGATGAACTACTAGCAGAGAACTTCCACAAAGCAACCTGAACATACACAAATATCTGAAGAGGTTATTTAAATACACACCATGTTGAAACATATACATGTTTAAAATTAAAGTTTACAATTTACCACTCCATCATGACAACCAGCCAGAATGAGATCATGAGGAGCTGATGCTGACCACTCCAGTGTTAGGGGAATGCTGCATGAAAAAAAATATATTTCCAAAAAAGAAGGTTCAAGACAAAATTAAAATACAAATTACAAAACTTGTAATATCATAATGGCACTAATAAGGTATATAGAAATGATAACTGGATACTGCAATAGGCTGTATAAAAATGAAAGTTAGATGGTATAAAGCCATTACCTTTGTCTATCACCACATTTCAACATTGAACAAAAGAAGACTGGCTTCAACTTGAGAAAGCGAGGATCATTGCCTTCTGTTTGACAAGAAGAATATATAGCTTTTGTTACATGAGGAAGAGGTACCTCCCACCTGCATTATGGTGATGAAGAAATATAAAAAAAAAAAGTAAAGATAAACTTATAAGTTATAACAACACATTGAATAATGTTTTTAAGTAATCTCACACTTCAAGAGCTCCATTCCCAAGCAAGACAGCAAGGTGTCCCATTATGTGTTTGGATATAGGACCGGAATCAGAAGGCCTCCATTTCACATCCCATGCAACTTTTCCATTGTGGGCCAGGCCCATTACAAGTCTAGGCAAAACATCATCTTGGTCAAGAGGACTTTCATAATTTTGTGATAAAAGAGGTGAAGCGGCACCCTTATCTGGACGATTTCTCTTTGTTGGACATTTTTTTAATTTTGACTTTGAGTTTGTCCATATTGACTTTGCTGAGTGGTCTTTACAGTAATTTTTTGGTTTTCGAGTGTAGACATTCGAATCCTTTTTGGTGACTTTCTCATTGGCAAGGATTTCAGGGGTCAAAAGGGTAAACTTATCTATAGCAAGCAACTCGCTTGAGTTATTAGGAAATGCAACAGCCAGGGGCTCTGGGCTTGTGTTGGGTGAATTATTTGTAATTTCAGTAAGTGATTGTATATCTCTGTTGCTACCGTCAAAATTATCTGATGATTCTGTTGTCCGTTTCTTTCTAGGTTTTCCTCTTGACTCACAAGATTTGACATTTTTATCAGTTTCTTCCTTGGGAAGTAATTGAACAAAATTATTTGAACTTTCAGGAGATTGAGCAGACACATCATGCATTGATTGATCACTGCCATTCAATTCATTTGGAGAATTCTTTCTTGGCCTCTCTTCTTTCACTGGTTTCTTTCTAGGTCTTCCTCTTGGCTTATGAGATTTCACCTTTTTGGAAACTAATTGAAGTAAATTATTTGATCTTTCAGGAGATTGAACAGACAAATCATGCACTAATTGATCACTGCCATCCATTTCATTTTTAGGAGTCTTTCTTGGCCTCCCTCTTGGTCTCTTTGACTGTGTGGGATCAATATTTGTGGTAGATTTCCTTGATTTGACTTTGACCAATGGAATCTCAACTTGTTGACTTTGATTAGTATTCAACACACACCATATCTGGATTAGGCCTCTTCCAGTAAGTGGAGCACCAATCTGGTGATATGAAGACTCTGGAGGATGAGCAGAAACCGCAATGAACTAGAATACATTTACAAAATAAATAAATGAATACATAAATATGTTTACTTCATTATTGTAAATCAGTATAATGATCAACAACCAATTGAATATGTTTGCATCATAGGTGAAGCTATAATAAAATAAGGGTTGTTAATGGTTCATCAAATAGATAAATCTTGGTTCATTTTATTATGTTCTCTACTGTAACAAGAAACCGACTCATGTGCAAGCAGATTAACATAAAAGGACGGGGTATTTATGTAAAAAAGTACCTCAACATTAGTGTCAAAGGTAGAACTTTGATGAACTCTGGGACACCAATCCAATGCCCAAACAGGGCCACCAACATAAATTACAAAATCTTTGCTGCAACAAGATGTTATAAGCTAATATATACATACATACATGTATATAATAAAAGAAATTAAATTATATATCAACAAGTATGTAAAATTTTACAAAAAAAAAACCCTTAAATATTGCACTAATACCAAGTAGAATGTAAAGCTAAATATAACACCCACAATTACAAATGTAACATAATAGAAGTAGAATGTAAAGCTAAAATGGATAAAAAGAAAAATTATTCCAAAATCTCAAATTACCAACAAACAATTATCAAATATACTAATGAAGAAAGAAACATATACATATATAGAGAGAGACACGCACACATATAGTGGAGTGATCAAGAGAAAACCACTAACTACTGAGAAAACCACGAATAACACCTCTACTCAGTCACATAATCTATAATTTATTTATTTTTAATTGTCTAAAGGGTATTTGAGTAACTTATGATCCTGTTATTTTAGGTAATCTTATATTTTTCAATTTAATCTCATCATTCATGACGAAATGAAGACTAGGTTACATATATGTAACTTAGACGAGTTACATATACATAGCCATAATTTTACACATGTAACTTGTAGTTACATATACGTAACCCATGCTTTTCGCAGTTTTCTCATAAGTCGTAGTTTTCTCCCGATCCCTCCCTTGTATTCTAATTTAGTCCTTTAATTACAACCAACATGCAGTGCAAAATAGTGTCGAAACCTTAAGAAAGGATAAATAACTTCTGGATTATTGGATTCTATATTTAATTATGTAATAATGATTTACAGAAGCAGCCACATAGAAAAAAGGAATGATAACAAACCTCATTGGTGACAAAATTTTGTTTCCAGGTGATTTATCCTGCATCTATATCAGACCAATCTAATTAGGCCTCTTTTAAATAAAACTTAATATATAAATATATTATTAGCGTGTGAAATCAAACAGCCAAATAATTAATCAATTTGCACCTTGGGAACAGCTGCTGAAGAAAACTGAGGCAGGTTGATCCGACTTGTCACATCTTTCTCCAGGGAAGTTTCCTTTTCGCAAGCAAACCTAATAGCCCGAGGTTGATAATTGAAATCTCTCCATTTACTGTGAGTATCAGAATTTATGGTTAGAGAGCATAGAATAACTACAATAACATCATGAGATGGAAACAAAGAACTTAAATGCAGCAGTTTATAAACTTGATGCTGCTGATTTTAGTTTTTTAATTTATGTAAATGCTGATTTCCACCTTCAATCAATAAACTTCCAGTCTTCCACTGCTTACATTTAATTATGCGCCCCTTCTACTGTTAGAAATGTTATTATGCTAACCCAATCATTAGCAAATACTGCTCATCCCAACTATAGTATGTTCCATAGTTGTCAATAGCGACCATAGCGTGCACTACGTCGCATACAGGGGAAGTGGTGCTACATGGTGGTTAGCGGCGTAATAGAGACCAGGTTGCGATTTTTTTTAAACACCAAATTGTGAAATATGAGATTTAGATGATTAGTTATAAGTGTTTTAGTTATTTTGGTGGTGATTGCTTAAATTTTCTACTACTTTATTGCTAAACATGTTTATTTATTGAATATAAAACATTCGCAAATTTTATACTACTTAATCGCTAAACACAAAATAGCGGACGCTAGTTACCGCTATTCGGTACGTAGCATATAGGTGGCTTGTCGCTATTTACCGCTATTCGCTATTGACAACACTGGTATGTTCGGTCATTTTTATTTTCTTCATAGAAGCCAAGTGCATTGGGGAGAGCTATTAACTACTAAGAAACTATTAACTTCTTATTAAAGTTATGGTTACCTAATCAAATTCTAGAAGCTAAAGACAATCAGGTTTATCGGCCTTTCTGTTAGTAAAAAGTGCTCAACAATCCAAGAAAAACTTGTCCCAACAAACATGTCATTTATTCTAGCATGTTATCAATTTGTTTAAAACAAAGCATTCATAAATGCTCTGAGAAAAAGGAATTTGTTAAATCACTTGTCAAAACAAATCTATGTAAAAAAATCATACAACGCATAAGTTATGTTAGGTAATTACGGAGCCAAAGGGCTTTTAGCCTAGTGGTACAAGGTGGGAAAAGGTGTCCTTCCCCAAGTGATTGAGGGTTCAAGTCCCACAGTAGACAAAGGTGTACTGTAGATTTAAGAGCAAAATTAGAAGATGTATGAGTTAGGCGTTCTATAAAAATAAACATAAGAAAATAATTTTTACAAAGCTGGACCTCCATATTTCAGCAAAGAGAATAAAGAAAAAGGAAAAACAGATTGCTCTTTTTAGTTCAAATTGACAATCTTTTTCGTACTTTTTACTCTCTAAGTTTGCTTGTGGTGACTAAAAAAAGTTTAAACACATGTTTAAATTTATACGAGTACTGTTGACCATATAAGTCAATATATAAAGCAGCTTTGTGTGGAAAAAGTACAAAATCTTTTTTACGGGAATAGAAATTGAAACCAAAAAACAGACAATTTCTATTTTCAAGTAATCCTATTTAACGAAATTTTGGGTTCATAGCAGATTGTTAATGTTTCTTAGGCAGTGAAGAGTGTGCAAATCAGTATGTGATTGCTTTGGTCCAATCTGGTTTCCAAGTTTGATTCATTCCAGTTCTGGTTTCACAAAATTGTCGGGAATTAAACAATTCAACCAAGTCTGTTTACTTTTCAATTCAATTAAGTTAATAATGTGAATCGTTACACATTAATCAAACATATTGTTAGTAGAGAAACATTCATAAATATAACGACTTCACAAGCGCACCTTAAGAAAGTAACAGAGGAAGACAATCGCTGAATCTCTGTTTGTTCATACACCGATTCTGATTCTCCAGAGATCAGAGCAATTTTATCCACCACTTTGAAGTAATTTTCAACTGAATAATCGAACTTTGAAACCCTAATTCCTGGTGGAAGAGCTTCATTTCTGTCTCCATCAAGGTCCACCACTGGAACTGATTGTAAATTAGATTGTTGATACTCCATTGTCAATCATACATAAATTCCTATACATCTCAGGAAATTTACTCAAAGGTCAGAGCATCTATTTTTTCCTACAAAAATCTTGTCCCTAAACCTTTTACACACTAAAGATGGATGGGTAAGTTGAGATTTCTTGGATTGATATGATTTCTAAACAATTACGGTCTGAAATTAGAGAGAGAGGTTATCATTTATTAAGTAGTTTGTGTTTTGCATCATAATAAATGTAAATTTATGGTGGGTTGGCATGTAACCTTAGTCCAAATGGTTAAATCGATAGACCAAACAAAAACCATACATCGAACTTCATCGGTATCGACCATATATGGTATGGTTCATTGTCTATAGTATAAACAGTTTCGTTCTGTATATGTCCTAGCCGGTTCAAGACCGAAATTAGTTTTATTATAATGGATGAATGTCGTTTGAACATGAATTAGGCTAAAGCACTAGCCAGAAGTTTGAGTCCAGTTCGAAACCAAATCAATACTTAACAGTACTGAACAGCCCCTAAGCCATAGAATATGATTGGTTCTTTTTCAATATTTTCAAAATTTCGGTTCTGGTCTATTTTCAGATGTCTCTTCCGGAAGCCTAGCAGTTAGCAGCATTATCAGAAAACATGTGAACAACAGTTTTGGGACCAACTATTTCAACAATTCCTCAAAAGAGGTTGCATGCAGACTCATCAATTCTCTCAATACATGAAGCATTAACGGATTTACTAAATGATGTCCCTTTCGAAATATAGACCAAGAAACAGATTAGACGCCTTTCTCTAGTACCTCACCATCCACCACTCATAATAGTACAACCAGTTTCTAATTTCTGTAAGAATCAACTGTAAGTAATACTGACTGTTTAGCATATCTAAACAAAGTGACATGCATAGCATGATAAGAAGGTACGGTATCTTCATGACCTACAACAACTAATTTTTCATTAAAATTGGAAAAATATGAAAATTAACAGCATTTAAAAGGTTATAAGCAACAGAGAGCCACGTCGCAAGAGTCAATCATGAAATGATTCTTCACTTTGCAATGCCAATTCTATTTAAATTTGAGAACTATCATGATTACCTTGTTTAAAATCTGATTGCAAGTTTGATGAAGCTTTCCCTTTTCCCATCTTTGCGGGAGTTATTTGTGGGTTGGTTGTTTGCACTCCAATTTCTTCATCACCATTCAAGTTAGGTAAAACAAATCCCCTAGGTAATTCTTTTGTTTTCTGAGATTTTTCTTCCAAAATCCCCTGCATAAGACACTTGACATCCTCTGGTACCTTCACACAGCTTGCAACATTACCTTTCACTCCGGCAAGATGTTGCTTCATTCTATTAATCCCTCCACCACGAAAGCCTTTTTGACAAAAAGTACAAATGAATAACTTTTTTCCGGCTTCATCTTGAGTTTCATTAATATATTTCCAACCTATATCCGTTTTTAAACGATGATTCGATTTAACATAGGAATGAGATTGTCCCTCCGGTGGTGTAAATTCAACAATTTCCATATTCTACAAATAAAATGAAACAAGAGACAACAAAGTCAATGAACTATTGATCCACACATACATGTTTTAGAAAAAACATCAATCAATCTTATAACAGGAGAAACAATCAATAGACTATTATAAAATACAAAACAAAAAGGAAGTATGAAACGGTAACATTAAACATGTTTCATCAGAGACCTTATAAGGCAACTACAAATTTACAAATAATGTAAATACAAAACAGCCCATCGGCGATTAAAATTTTTTTAAGGATACTTGTAAGTTCATAGTTTTATAGTTAATATCACTGCAGTGATTTGTGTACAGTGATATGTGTGCATAACTAAAATCTACTTATATACTATAGTTACCATCATAATACACCAAAATCTATAATCAGTGACGATCTAGGACTCTTTTGTGTGAAGGGAACCGAGTACAAGGGTGGCAATATATGTGGGCTGGGTGGCTATGATGGGTTCTGGTTACACGGGCCAGGTAAAAATTATAACGATCAGAAGCCTCAAGAATCAAATAGTACTGTTAATCACACATTCAAACTAGACCTTGCAAAACGAGCAGGTCAGATCGGGTACCGGGTAGAGTTAGGGCAAAATGGGTTTAGAAATATCAGTTTTACGATCAACACAGACTTCAACTTCTAATTACAACCAAATTTACAGATTTACAAAATATAAAACCTTAATTAGCATTCCAATTGTATACAAAACACAACAAGCATCCAAGTGACTCAAAATTAGCATTCAAATTAAACATTGAAACACATTCTGTTTAAATGATTTCATCAACTTTTAATTAGAAACAAATTGCAGATTCATCAAAAGCAAGAAGCTTTATGAGGACTAGCAAAATCAAGAATGTGGAAAATATACACAAATGCAACACACATGCATATTACATCAACCCTGCTACATGTATGTAATACCTGTATGATGAACAAAGAATCATAGAAATTCATATGGTCTTCTAAAATCAGCTCTAGAATCTAATCTCAAGTAAATCTATAGCAACAAAGTGTGCAACATAAACAAGCACCCCCTTCCTGTCAACACTCAACAGATACAAGTGGGCATTTCCACATCACCCAAATCTTCAAAGAAATTATTGTGTTCTGATAACGTTTGTTTCTTCAATCATGATGCAAAATTTAGGTTACTTTTAGTTTAACGGGGGCATGGTAAATCTTGAATCCCCAAAGCAGATAAGTAAAAACAAATCATGAAATTAACTAGTATAAGTTTGATAAGCAGCATGACAGATGGCCTAATGTATGAAAGTAAGAACCCTAACTAAGAATCAAAAAAGGAACCTGACAAAGAGAGAGTTGAAAAGAGATTGGACATCGAGAATGATGTTGTAGTTAGGAAATCTACAACAATGCTGTAGTTGCAATTTTAATGTTTAAATACCCATAGTAACCCAAATTGAAGTGTCTATGATTGTTTTGCCAGGCCTACTTCAAACCCATGAACATCATAAGACCTGAGAATTATAAATTTTTCTTAATAGTAGATATAGATTCTACAAATATTTATAACTCAGAATACTTAAAAGTATACTGGCATTTGCACTTATTCTTCCTTCCTTTATCTATATTCTAAGTTAAACTGCTTCTCTTGTTTTTTTCTAACAAAGATCATTAGTTTGCTGCACAATTAAAACATGTTCTCCACTTCTCTCTATGATAAGCGATTACAGTAATCTCCCATACAAATAAATGTTACTTTGCTTAGAAAAGCCATATTCTTTGTTTTTGAACCAACGACATTCAGTTGTTATACGTATTTATCTTGTAGATCACTTAATTACATCAAATAACTAATAAACACCAATTAACCAAAACATTAGGTTAACTTCAGACATCCAATTTGAAGCTCTCTACTTCAATTCCGTTTATATACACCATCATAGGAGCATAAACGTTCACATATAAGATAATTACGCAAAAACCACAACATATTTCATACAACCTGTCAACATAATGGCTAAAATTGAGGTTCAGACTAAAAAGGGGGGAATCCACAGACAAATTAGGGCTAAATTACAAGTTGATCTTCTTAGTTTTCAACGAATACCATGCTTAATCATCAACAACAGAACAATCAACTACAATTTAAAGCAAATTCAGGGTTTATGATTACGATTACTTATCGAATTGAGGTTTAGATTCCAAACATCGAGAAAAGGAGTATAGTTTGATTGTGTTGGCAATTGAGATGATTGATGATCAGAGGTTTTGCCCTTCGATCTTCGTATGAGTTGTAGAATCAATTTTCGACACAAGTTTTTGACTGTTTTTACCTTTTAGAGTCGACTCGTTTCGATGTTTTCAACTCGTGATCTTCATCTTCAGTGTAAACTGTAAAGTGCAACTGAGGTTCGAGTTTAACTGAGTCAGCTTGTGGCTTTGACTCGTTTTATATCAAATACTTTTGATGGTTTTACGTTTTCTTTGTCCACAACTCATAATCTACTTTGGTTAACATCTTGTAAGATGTAATCCTTTGATCTTTTAGATAGACGAAATACACATTATATTATATAATATATATTAAAGATCTTTGTCGGTGCTGTACTTATCTGCTACAGTGAATTTGTACAGTGATTTGAGATTTCCCCTTTTTATCAAGCTTCTCCTTCATCACCACCATTAACACCACCTAAATCCACACGGTCGACCTTCTACATTGACGAAGCTCATCTTCCTTCTGGTACGTTCTTTCTCTCTATCATCATCATCATCTTCTCGCTCTTGCGTTTATCTTCTGCAACACACGCATACAACTTGTGGTTTATCGTTATACGCACTTTCGAAGCTCATACTCTGGTACTTCATTTATTTGTCG
>BJCO01005423.1:0-10788 GCA_018326465.1 Flaveria floridana
TCTTGTTCTTGTTCTTGTTCTTGTTCTTGTTCTTGTTCTTGTTCTTGTTCTTGTTCTTGTTCTTGTTCTTGTTCTTGTTCTTGTTTTTGTTCTTATTCTTGTTCTTGTTCTTGTTCTTGTTCTTGTTCTTGTTCTGAGTGTTTTATTTGATCTGTTAAGTGTTCTAAGTCTCTCCTCTTTGTTATAATTGTTGTATTAACCATCCCTTAACCGGTCCTGCAACATCAAAAGCCACGATAAGAAAGGAGTAGATAATTTGACAGCCAATCATCTTTCGCTACTTGATAGTCCAAAACCTTCATAATATGAGGAATTCAAAATAAATGACAAATTTCCTCATGAATTCCTTATGCACATCAAATTCTCAATCAATGAACATCTCTGGTTTGCTGATTTGGCTAATTAATTACCAAAAGAGGAAATTTTTCACTGATATCAAGCATTACTATTGGGAGGATCCATATTTGTTTAGTATCGGTGCATACCGGCTTATCCAAAGATGCATAAATTGAAGTGAAGCATTATAGATTTTAAGGTAGTGTGATGAGGGACCCATAGGAGGACACCATGAAGCAACCCTAATAGCTAAGAAAGTATTTAACTCCGTATTCTACTACCCCATAATCTTCAAGGAGCTCCTAACATGGTACGAACTTATGATACAAGTCAAAGAGAAATCAATATCTTAACACCAGGGATGAGATTCTTTAGAAACCTATTCAAATATTCAAGGTAATGGATATATGGGGGACTTATTTCATGTGGATGTTCCCGATGTATTTTGGTAATCATTACATCTTGGTAGTAGTCGATTATGTCCCAAATTTGGCTGAAGATGGAACCAAGTGCAACAAATGCTGAAGAAGGCATCAATTCAGTAGTTGAACAAGTCAATCCATCTACCAAACTTCTTAAAACAAACTTCCCTAACTTAGATATACCTCAATAACTCCAAGTGATCCTAAGATTAAGAATTCATATATAGCATCAGTTAAGAATGTCATTGGTAATGTTGATACTGGTTTCAAGACAAAAAGCAGGGTGAATGAAGCAAAAACATGTTTGTTTTCATGCTTCCTTTCTCAACTAGAACCAAGGAAAGTTGACAAGGCATTAAGAGATAACAGTTGGGTAAAAGCTATGCAAGAGGAGCTCCTTCAGTTTGCTAGACAGAAGGTTTGGAAACTATGTGCACTTACTAAGGGGAAGACTATAATAGGAACCAAATAGGTGTTTAAAAATAAGAAGGATAACAGAGGCATTATTATCAAGAACAAAGCCAGACTTATGGTACAAGGGTACATATAAGAAGAAGGGATTAATTATGATGAAGTCTTTGCACCTGTGTCCAGGCTTGAAGCAATTAGAATCCCTCTAGCATTTGTTGTCTTTAAAGACTTCAAGGTGTTTTTAGTGGATGTCAAGAGTGCATTCCTCTATAGTGAGATTGTGGAAAACGTTTATGTCTGCCAGCATCCTTGTTTGAAGATCTCAAGTACCCAGATTATGTATGAAAACTTGATAAATCCTTTATGGCATTCATCGAGCTCCTAGAAAATGGTTTGAGACACTCTCTACCTTTCTTTTGAATAATGGATACACTAGAGGATCTATAAATAAAACTCTCTTCATCAAGAAAGTTGATTTGGATATCATTTTATTACAAATATATGTGGATGATATTATATTTGGGTCTACAAATAAGAGATTACATTAAGTTTTTGAAAGTCTCATGAAGTCGAAGTTTGAGATAAGTTCAATGAAAGAACTCACTTTCTTTCTAGGACTACAAGTGAAATAAACCTCTGATGGCATTTTCATAAATCAATCCAAGTATGTTCAAGATATCTTAGTGAGCTTTCAAGCTACTTATGCTAAGGCTACTAAAAATCCTATGTCTAATACATGTTCTTTAACTCCTAATATTGAGGGGGGAGTAGTTGATCAATAGCAGTACAGAACCATTATTGGATCTCTTGTGTACCTCGTAGCAAGTAGACCAGATATCATGTTTGCCACATGCTTGTGCTTAAGATTTCAAGCTTGCTCCAAACATGTCACATCTAATGTTTGCAAAGAGAATTTTAAAGTATCTTAAAGAGGAACCTAAGTTGGGATTATGGTACTCTAAGAGTGTTGACTTCAATCACTATGCATATATATTGTGACTATGGAAGATACAACATTAACAAGAATCCGCCTCAGGAGAGTATCAATTTCTAGGGATAAGATTGGTTTCAATATAATGCAAGAAGCAAACCTGTGTAGCTACATCAACTACTAAAAGAAAATACATTACTACATCTAGCTATTGTACTCAGGTTCAATGGATTCAAACTTAACTTCGAGACTATAAAGTAACCTTCAAGAACATTCCAATTCATATAGACAACAATGCTGAGGACGGGGATTACCACTCTTAGTAGCCGTTGCAAATGCATATGAGGGAGGAATGCATGTATTGAGATATAATTAGAAGATAAAGAATTCAAAAAGAAAAAAAAACGAATAACAAAAATGAACCATAAAACTTACTAAAACTTTTTGTTGATCATTGTTGCACAATTCCAACCTTGATCACTTTAAAACTATTGAAATTGACAGGGAAATGTGATGATGATGATAATGGTTGATGGTGGGGAATAGGGTTTGAGAGGATTGAGAGTAAAGAGAAAGATACGAATGAGAAGTGTCATCAAACAAAAGGGAGGAACCCCCTTATTCTCGGTCGCTACTAGGGCCAAGGAAAGGGCAACGTGCCCTTTTAGCCGACTTGTCCTTTTCTCAATCCATTCATCACCAGCTATTTTCTCGTTAAATGTGCATTCTCATTTTATGAGTTTATGTGAGATTTTATGATGTTAAAGGCTTAATTTTATTTGGTTTTCTAGTCTTTATTTAACAACTTTAAGCAAAGATCAATTTTAATTGATTTTGTTCCATATTTAACGTAAAACTTTGTTATTTTATGGTTTAGATAGATTTATCTTACTAGACAAGAACTAATGTGCTAAATCTAATTTGTGTTCCACCATATTTTTAATATGTCTAGTTATTTAAGTTATATTTAGAGTACCTATTAACACATGTATGATACATGATGTCACAAGTTAAAATTACAAGTCAACATTAAAGTCTAGTCAAAGCAACAATACAAGTCAAAAGTAAACTAGAAGATCGAAACTTAATAACAAGGTCAAATTCCTAGTCAAACCCAAAGTCAAAGTCAAAGTGAACTAAGTTATATGGTGACAGATGTCACATTGAGAGTCTCTGATGTACTTTAGGTCTTAACAAGGATTAAGAAAATAGCATATAGACATTCATATGCTGATGTTGACCTAGTTTGAACACCTTTTTTAGGGTCTTCTATAATTTGTTCTATAGAAAGACCTTTGGTTCATTTTCTATTAGGTAAGCAAGCTCCTCTAGTGGTGACTGGTTAAAACTTTTTAGTGATACCTACTCCTCCTCAACTCCTGTGCTGCTTCCTTCGGGGTTTGAAGAGCTTGACTGTTGTAGTAGAGAATCTGTAGAATATTGATAAGCTTATAAGAGAATTATTTCCTTCAAACCATCAATGTGTTGAGACAGATCTTCTTTTGTCTTTGATATAATTACATTTGATCTTTCCATACTTTCATCTGGGCTATCAAAGTTTCATCTCAACAAGTCAGATTACTTTTTTCTTGCTATATCTTCTTCTGAGCTTGTCAAAATTCCATCCATGTTTATCAAATTTTCATCTGAACCTTCTTGACTTTCATCTGAATCCATTCAAATTTTAGCTGAACTTATCAAATACTCGTCATCTAGCTCTTGGCTACAAGAAGGGGACATGAAAGGCACACCAAGTACTTCTTGAACTAATTCTTCTAATTCAAATGAATCGTGTGTTACCAAAGCATATTCTAAGGATTTGTAGTATTTTTTTCCGGTTACTTGAGACTCTAGTCTTGAACTGTTGTGTTCGAAAGTGAAAGTGTAACAAAATGACATATTGATGACTTCTTCGACTACTTTGATTCTTAGCACATAACTCTATGCCTTGGTGTTAGTAGAATAACGAAGAAAGATGGTTTATATGATTTCCTATCAAATTTACTCAAGTTATCTTTAACATTGAGAATATAACATATTGGGCCAAAAAATGCGTAAAATCTTGATGTTTGGTTTTCTTTTGTTTACAACTCATAAGGAGTTTGTTGAATCTTTTTGAGTAAAGTATGCGGTGGCAATAGCTTTAGCTCATAAATAGATTAGAAGCTTTGCATAAGCTAGAATTGTTCTAGTAGCTTCCACAAACATTTTGTTTCTTCACCCCACCACTTCATTTTATTAAGGTGTTCTTAGGGCAAAAACAAATACGAAATACCATTTTTAATGAGAAAGGAGTTTAATTCGGTGTTTCTGATGTCAGTTTCACTATCGCTTTAATGCTTAATTATTGATAACTTCAAAGGATTCTGGATTCTTTTCCATCAATACTTAGTGTGCTAGTTGGATCACATAGGTTAAGAGCAAAGGTTTAAGTGGTTGTGATGTTGAGGATTTAGTTTTTACTTTGAGAGAGGATCATTTAAGTTTTCCTAGCACATTATCTCCACATAATTGGTCCGTTTTAGGTTAATAATTTAGTAGAGCATTAACCAGCCTTCTACTTGGCTTTTTAAACCTCTTATGAACTAGCTAAATTTTAACATCATTCAATCCTTCTAACATGGTAGGAAAAATTTGAATCCTTTGTCATAAAATTTTCTCACAATAATAATATTATACTTTAAACCTTCCACATAAGAAAACTTCTAAATTTTGACATTCCTATACGTTATTATTCCATGTCCTAAAATTCATCCACCTAAATCCAACTTTACTAATTTTGTCTAGTTTTTATACATAATTACTAAGCAGGTTCCTATCTCTAGTCAAGTTCTTAGAGTTTCTTAAATTGTAGAGACAAATTTGTTGCACATGATGGACCTATAAAGGGAAGATTTGTTGAATCATAGTTAATTATTGATGGGTAAATAAGTTTGGGTGTGGATCCATGCTTTATTTAAGACTTCCAACTTCCACACACGAGTATCTACATAAAGGTGAGTTCTAGACGACCTTTTTCTTTATGATTTTGGGCCGAGGTGCATGCTTATATTATATATATGAAAGTGTATTTTTATAAATAGAGTTACATGAAATTTCATAGTATTTGAAAAACATGTGTATTTATTAGGTTGTTAATGTGTTATATATTTACAATACGATTTAAAGTTGTCTTCGGTAAATTAGAAAAAATATATGTCTATGTCTGCCTAGGTGAAGTTTTCCAATTCTATTAATATTATGTATGCTTTGATGGTATGATCATTGAACTAGTGACTAAGACAAAGTCGAAAACATTGATTTGGTTTAAAATAAGTATGTGTAGTCGAAACTATAGTTAATACCGTATATGTTCGTTTTATTGGTTCCTTTCGTTGATAATTCGTATGATATGTGAAAGAAATATGCAATAATAAAGTCAATGAAGCATTTGCTTAAAACTAAATGATTTTAATGAACATCTTATGAACTAATACGTAATGTTAAGTTAATGTGAGTGACATGCATCATGAAAAAGTCCTTATACAAGTAATGGGTATGGTAATTGTGATAGGCACATGGAAAGAAGGTTCGTGTGACTAGTTTATGACTTGGTGTGTAGTCTGTCATATGCAAGAAAGGACAGACTAGAACATTATTATGCTTGACTAAGATCAATGTTATGATTGGTATTAATTAGGACCGATATCTACGAGCCATGATGAATACCAAATGAGATTTTATATGTTACATGTTTATGTTTATCATTTTTACGTTTTATCTAAAGGAGATGTATGTCTATTAGATTATGAAGTTATGAAATGTTTTGAAAACATATTCAAAGGTAATGTATGGTTTTACAATGATCAAGTATTACTTATAGTTAATAGAAAATAATTATAAATCTAGAACTCACATAGTGTAGCTGACTTGTAGCATACATGTAATATTGTTTCAGATATCAATGATGACAGGATGCTCACCTTGACATGAACTGAAGCTTACCTGTAAGTCAAAGATTGGCATCCGTTGTTAAAGTTTTATAAAGACATTTATTTTTGTAACTATTAATTGGATGTTTAAAGTTTATGTTTATGAAAGGTCTTCAATTAATACATTATGTGTCAGCTATGATTTTCCAATTGTAGGGCACCTAGGTTTGGGGCTTACATCAGTCTCCCTTTCAGTCTTTTTCTCAACCCCTTTCTTGACCTTCTTCCCAGCCTCCTTCTTTCTCTTCTTCTTAATCTTATTATTGCCCTTCTCAAACTTCGCATCATTGTTAACTACTTTAATCACTTCTATTACTATACATGACAGGACATTCTGTGTATTTTGTAGATATAGTCAGTAATGGCATCTTTCATAATTGAATTAAGCTTTGTTGCTTCATCGCCACTATGGGGACTATGAACCTCAGGCTCTTCATGAGTACTCTCAGAGGCCTTAACCCTAATTCTTGTGACACATGGTCTAGTGGTATGTCCACCTTGAGCACCACCTTGGGGTACCCCCCATACGTTTTCTACCAGGCGTGAATCTGACTTTCCTATAAGATTTAAACCCCAACATTGTCATTCACTGTAATAGCTTAGATCATATCATATATGGAAATTCCTAGTTATAACAGCCAAATGTGATTTACTACTATGTTGCAATGTTACTTGGTTAAACAAAAATCATATAATATCACAAAATATTACTTAGTTTAAAAACAAACTCAATTACTGTTAATATTTGTTATTTAGTATCACTGATTATTTAATATCTAAAAGATATATATTTTACTTAATATTAATATTATTATTAATTGATCTTCAAATGAACAATAGAATATTATTAAGTCAATCTGTCACCCCTTCAAATCACCTACAAGGTTTTATTGTAAGGCACGTGACAAACTAGGATCTCAGACATGGTCATATCAAATGATATTATATGCGTTTAAAATAAATATTTAAACTTTGATTAGAGTAAAACATAGTTTGAACGATAAAACGTGTGGAAGCATAAAGTAAAATCCAAAGCCAATAATAATAATTATCTAAAACACGGTGCCTAATGAAAATAATTTAATGCAAAAGAAATCAAGTTTGTGACATCTGCCATGCATGAAACCTCAGTCGTGCAACTAACCTTAAGCGTTCCTACGACCTGAACAAACATGCTAAAGTGTGTCAACATAATGTTGGTGAGTTTAGAGATTTAAACAACAATACGTATGTCTGAAAGTGTTTATATGGTAAAGTAATTAAATCATCTCGTTAGGTATCTAGCCTATAATCAAGTTACTTAGTGTTTTGAAATCGAAATTAACTGTTTGTAAGTTGTTTGTCTTTCCACCATGTCTATCACAGACAGTGGCAAATATTAGGTCATTTAAACACTTGTTCGACCTCCAGTCGAGTTACCTTGACTAACATGGGTGCGGTATATTTAACTTTGTAGTACTATTCAGAATGATCTCGCTAACTCGTTGCTAGCGGTTTGAGAATGTAATGACTTTTATATGTACTTGTACTAACGTAACATGCGATAAAGAAATAATCATAAAACCACTAAAAAATATGATTTGCATGTTTTCTCCCTAAAAAGGAAAGAATGTAAAACAAAGGTCGTGAAAACTCACCTTAGAGTACGTACATGAATGTTAAAGCAAATGTGGAAGCTAACAATGACCTAGCAAATATAGGTTTGTGAGTGTGTGTACATAATGATTCTTATGAACTCCATTGTATCCAAACAAAACTAAATGTTCATGCATTTCAGAAAAGCAAATCATGTTTAACAAGTTCCTTATTTTTTTCCCAAGTTCACTTTTGTTTATCAAAGTTGACCAGTTTGACCCGATGACTGTTGGTGACTCAACTTAGTGAAAACACATTTAGTTACACTCAAATAGTTGAAATAAAGTTGCATATAATGTTTTATGTATAGAAGTCTATTTTCAAAATGTTTCCATTTTTAAAATTCTTTTGACTTTGTTACATGTATCAAATCTAACTTTCCCAATTATTCACATGACAACAACCATTCAAATTGCATATATTTTCACCTATTACACAACTATTGCAAGTTACTTGACTTAGGACATTATCATGCTCAAAAGTTTCCTACTTTAGGACCATAAAGTGCAAATTGTTCAATTTACAACATATTTCATCAAAACGTGTTTTTATGAACCATTCAAACATAATTCAAATCATTTGTCTCATCCCATTACTAGCACATGCATTAAACACATCATCATGTCCTAAAATTTTCTTTTTATAGTAAGTTTTATCACATGTGTCGGTTCGCAATTCAACAACTCCTAACCTTTTCTAATGTTCCAACAATCACTTGTAAACCATCAAATCCCATTACACATGTCAATTTCATCATCTAGAAATCAACTAAGTCAAAAAGTTTCCTTATTAGAATGTTCCCCAAAAGCAACCTAATTTCAAAATTTTAAAACCTATACTTTTATTCTTTAACATCAACTAATAACCTAAAATCATTAAATCTATTCAAATCCATGTAAATCATGCTAGAACTACAAACCCTAATATAAAGTTTCCTTTATTAGAAAGTCAAGGATTTTGATCCAAATCAATGATTTTTGTACATCAAATCCATATAATGATCATAACAATGCATAGTAACACAAAATCAATGATCAATTTCAATAAAGTTTAAGTTCTAATGTGTATTTTGATCATCTAGGGTTTAGAAAACTTCATAGATTAAAGGAATGAATTTTAACATTAAAACTTACTTGTATGATGATGTAGATGCTAGATAACAAGTGTTTGATGTACACAATGATGAATTCCAAGATCAATTGCTTGAAAAAAATTCAAAACCAATGTTTGTGTGTATTCTTGTTTTTAAAAAAGTGAGAGAGAGATATGGAATGTTGCCGTGAGTGTTGGGGGGAGGGGTTTCCATTTTAGAAAAGTTACCCTTCTAATTTATAAAATTAGTTTAATGAATCACCCACATCTGTTTCATCTTGAAAGCGGTGTTTATTCAATTAGAATTTAAATAATTTTAACAACAATAATATTCTTTGTTAAATTAAATCTGTTTATTGAAGTTTTAATGAATTCTAATCTAAAAGGGTCAATTGTGACTCCTTTAAATTTCTAAAATTTTAAGTTTAGCTGAGTATAATTTTTACTTAAAAAACTAATTTCTTAAGTTCGTATATTTTATGAAGTTGTCAAAACGAGTTGATCAAATATAAAATGTGTACACGCATATTTTTATATACACATCATGATGATTTATGTTTAGACATTCACCTACATTTTGAAGTAAAATTTGTTTGTGAATTAGTAGGTCACATATTAAACGTTTTCATTTGATGGTATAAATCTGAGTTATTCAATGATTCAACATAAATTTAGATTGGAAATGAGTCAGAGTGACTGTAATCAATGTGTTTATATATACGTTTTGAGTTGTTCTACGTTTTGACAAAATTTAGTTTAGAAAAAAGGTGGGTCAAGTATAATCGAGTTATTCTATGTTTTGATGCAAATTTAATCAAGAGACAAGTTGCCTTGATTATTAGGGAAAATTTCTCAGAATAGTAAGCAACTTTTAAAAATATTTCAATTTAGTTACTTATGCATATTTTTCTTAAATTGGACTACTAATCTATCAAATAGAGTAATTATCAATATTTTTTTATGTCAAGATAGTAATGAGGAAAAATGTGTTAGTCATAATCTTTAATGCATAAAATTATATTAAAAAATAAAAAGCATGTTAATTATATAAAAAGTATCTAAAATTCTCGCCAACGTTCCACATCAGCGTCAGAAAAGAAAAAAAATATTTCTAATTGAAATAAAAAGAAAAACATGTTAATAAACATGTTAAGACTTATAATTAAAATAAAATATGAAAGGCGGGTGACCTAATTAAAATATTTTTTAACGTTGAGTTATTTAATTGAAATACTTTTAAAAGTTGATTACTATATTACAAAGTTACCCCTAATTGTTGTTTATACTTTATTACATCAACTACGATGCCATCAAAAACCGCGGGTAAAACAGCTAGTTTTTATGATTAATATATATCGTCATTTAATAATAGATAGAAGTGAGAAAAAAAAGATGAAAATTAAATATATCAGAAAATGATAAGTTTTTCCTTCTAATATTCTTTTATTAGGTAGGAATATCTAAAAACAAATTTAGACCTCAACATTACTTAATTTTGTCGATTTAGTAAGATTATAATAAATTTATGTATTTTTAAGTACATATATAGGTAGAGGTTCAAATAAAAAATAAGTTTTGCCTAAGTAGGCTAAGAAAGAATAAGGAGATTATGTGTGACACTCTTCAAATTAGGGTTAAAGGGTATTTTTATCCTAAAACACATCCATTAGTCCCCTTTAGATTTTATCAAAATACAACACAAATTTGAATGTAGTACTAGATTTTTTGATATGCTAGATTGTGATGGATTGTAACGCCCCGAAATTTTCCGAAACAAGCTATTTAATAATAACGGGATTTTAAGGGTTAATTTAAGAAATAAAGGGGTAAATTAGTGGGCTATGGATCAAATTAGCCTTAATGGGCTAGGCTTGGTGGGTTTAAGGGCCCTAATCAGCCCTTAAACATGCATAATCAGTGCCATTCCATCACATTACAACCCTAGCCACCAAATTCATAGAGAGAGAAAGTAGAGAGAGAAAGTGAAGAA
>BJCO01005424.1:0-12403 GCA_018326465.1 Flaveria floridana
GGTGGGGGGAGGGAGGGTTGTAGCGGTTCAAAATTTTACTATTGGTGTGATGTTAGTGTGGTGTGGCTTGGGGAAGGAACACCGGATGGCGTGAATATTTTATGGCGTGGGGGACCGGCGACAGTGTTGTTGCGCGGTGCCGGCCCCCGCCGTGAAACCGCGGCAATAGCTCCTCCACTCCTCTTATACGTAAAGAGAGACTCAATAAACCAATAACATTTTAAAACACAATATATTCTAGACAAGGTCGATTATCCTAATTAGCTTTTAAAAAAATGAAAGTCATATTTTATTTAGGTATGTACTCATATATTAGTAACCTAGAGGACCGTCGATTACAATGAATGATCTCTATTCTATATATTTAAAAACCAATTAGAGTAAATTGTAATTTTCATACCTGTGTTTTGGGGATGTTAACATGATCAGCCCCAGTTTAACAGTTTGCATACCTGAGTTTACGAATGCTAACACTTTACGTACCTCCGTCCAATTTTCATTAAACAACCATTAAATCTCCCCCCCGTGCTCCTCACGTGAGGGGCAAAACTGTCAGTTCACCCAATTTATTAATCTTTTAAGAGTATATTGCAATTTTCATACCTGTGTTTTAGGGGTGTTAACAGGATCAGCCCCAGCTTAACAGTTTGCATACCTGAGTTTACGAATGCTAACACTTTACGTATCTTCGTTCAATTTTTGTTAAACAACCGTTAAATTTCCCCTACGTGCTCCTCACGTGAGGGACAAAACTATCAATTCACCCAATTTATTAATCATGCACCGTCGGTAGGGTTCCGACGTGTTTATGTCGTTTGTGTTTCGTTAGTTTACATATTCTGATCTTACTGTCCTGATGAGATGTGAACACTTTTCCATTATGAAACGTGAGGATTTGATGGAACCTGATGAGGAATCGTTGACGGTGAAAGTGTCGATGAGGGAGAACAACGTCGTGTCGAATACGTGATAGAGGCGGTGGTTGTTGACGGTGAGGTGTGTTAGAACTGTTTTCGTATGGGGTACTAACAGATTCTGCATGAGACCAGATCAAATAGCGCGGAATTCTATTTGATTGGTGATTCAATCAGTGAGAACAAATAAACTGATAGATCTAACGATAAAACAAATGTTAAGAACGGATTGGAATTGATCATGAATGAACTATGAACTTGCATAGACGACTTGGGACGCTCTGGACGGCTAGGGTACGTAAGTATTCGAAGTGTTTATTTTTTCTTTTTTTTCACGAATTACGTGGTATTTATAGGTTATATGTTTCCATTCATACGACTGAACCATCAGCATGGTTCAGTCGTGCGACTAACACATGCGACTGACTCATACGCACGACTGAAGGTTCAGTCGTGCGACTGAATCAATCTTATATCTCAGTCATGTTACTGATCCAGTCTCCTGGTTCAGTCGTACGACTGGTCCATAAGCCTGGTTCAATCATGCGTATGATCCATAAGTATGGTCCAGTAGCATGACCTATCACATGACTAAGTTAAACACATTTCTAAGTTCTTATTTACTTAGAACTATGTAAAACAAAATCAAACCTATATATAATGTTCATACATATGAATCATCACATTACATCAGATTACATCAGTGTAAGACATGAAAGACTTTTACACTTAAAATCATAAACTAGGTACATAATGATGTATCAACAAGATGGTTGATGTGGGCGGTGGGGTAGGGTTTGAGGGTGGTGAGGCAGCGGTAGGAGACGGTGAGTTTGAGAGTCTCTAGCGAGAGGTTTTGGAGGGAGGGGATGGAAGGTAGGGTTTGGAGAGAGAGGTTGTTGTAGAGGCTGCTCACGGTGAATCGACAGTTTTGCCCCTCACGGGAGGAGCACATGGGAAAGATTTAACGGTTGTTTAACGAAAACTGGACGGGGGGTACGTAAAGTGTTAGCATTCGTAAAATCAGGTATGCAAACTCTTAAACAAACAAACAAACCCAGTATATCCCGCTCAAGAGCAGGGTCTGGGAGGGGTAGGTGTAAGCAAGTCTTTCCTCTACCCAGATAGGTGGAGAGACCGCTTCCAAAGAGACCCCCGACTCACTATGAAAAGCCATAACACTAGCGAACTCTTAAGTTGGGGCTAATCCTGTTAACACCCCTAAAACACAGGTATGAAATTTGCAATTCACTCTTAAAAGATTAATAAATTTGGTGAATTGATAGTTTCGCCCCTTACGTGAGGAGCACGTGGGGGAGATTTAACGATTTTTTAACGGAAATTAGACGGAGGTACGTAAATTGTTAGCATTCGTAAACTCAGATATGCAAATTGTTAAGTTGGGGCTGATCCTGTTAACA
Source organism: Flaveria floridana (assembly GCA_018326465.1). Classification (NCBI taxonomy): domain Eukaryota; kingdom Viridiplantae; phylum Streptophyta; class Magnoliopsida; order Asterales; family Asteraceae; genus Flaveria; species Flaveria floridana. Next base: position 2,336 of record BJCO01005424.1, read on the forward strand.
TCCCAAAAACACAGGTATAAAATTGCAATTTACTCAACCAATTATCATAGTACTAGTGACTTTAAATTATATATAAGTTCTATTTGAGGTCCATTTTCATTTATTAACATCTGACATCCATGTTGTAACTTATTGTTTACGGTTAAAAGTAAATAAGAAGATAGTGGAATGTTGTCAATAAGGTAACGGAATGTTGACAAGTCAATAACTTATCCTACATCATTCTCGCCTCTACGATATCATGCTCGTAAGATCGTACTAACCTTTCACAAGTGTTAAGATTCATAACAAGGATTAGTTATGTGACACTGTCATTTAAATAATAATAATAATAAAAGCTAAAACCCACTTTACCCTTTAACTAATCCAAAGACTCAAAATTCTATATCAAAATATTTTTGTAGTTAGTCTCTGATATTATGGTTTGAAATAACACTAGTATTGACACTATTAATTATTTTCAAAACAAACTCCAATAGTAAATATAAATAATCGTCCTTAAAAAAATATCCTATTAGTAAAGTGATATACATTCAATCAAAAGATTATCGATTACGTAATTATTCGAGGGTAAAACAATAATAAAAAAATAATAACATTTATAACAATAATACTCGTAATACAATATTAATAATAAGAGTAATACTAGCAGTAGTAGTAGCAGCAGCATCAAATGAAATGATTTTTTCGTTCAATGACATTCTAGGTTTCTTCCTATGAGGGAGGTTAGAGTTTGAATCTTGCATACACGGATTTCAATTCATTGTAAGTTAGGGTTTTCCTATTAGCTACTCGGTTTTCTCTTGAAACGATTGATGTCATCCTCAAACGTCAAACCAACAATGTATGATTATAATTCCTTCTGAAGTATGATTCATACCTGGCTATAAAAAACATGTCACTAAACTCGTTTCCGTCACCGCTCAAATAATAATAATAACAACAACAAATTATTATGAAAGATGTTCAAATGCAAAGTGTATTTTTGCTACAAATTGTGAGAAGACATAATGAGTCAAAAAAAATCATAAAACATTATATATTACAATCAAAATCAAATTTCAAAAAAGTAGTTACGAGCTTTTGTTCCCCTAGCCGTTATCACTAAGAAAAAAAATAAACGAAAAATAAAAAATAAAAAAAATAATATTTTTTTATTGTGTCATTTATGAAAGTCACAATAACATATGAAAGACACAATGACGTCATTGTGTCATTATGAAAGATACAATACGTCATTGTGTTATAAAAAGACACAATAAAATTTATTTTATTTTATTTTTTTCTGAAAGATGACGACGAGATGTACAGAGACTCTGAAGTATTTTTTTGAAATTCAATTTAGATTGTGAGATATAATTTTTTATGACTTTTTAAACTTATTGTATCTTTTCATATTTTATAACAAAAACACAATTTATATAATAATGTAAACATGTTATTATGATTTGAATGGGTACCAAACAAATCATATTCCATGCTGAAACGGTCCTATCCCCGTTCTCACTCACCCTCTTCTAATTCTTTCCACAACCCAACTCAAACCGCGTCTACACATACACCAACATCATCATCATCACCTTCACACACACAACTCACACCACCATGATACCAACACATCAATGGCGGATTCCATCATCAATCTCCTCTCTTTAACCCTCTTTCTTCTTCTTCTTCTTCTTCTCATCATTCACCCTTCATCCTCCTCACTCCCCACCGTATCAATCTCCCACATCACCCCCAATCAAACCCTCATATGCGCCCTAACAAAACCCCCAACCCAACAACAATTCCGCCTCAATTGCACCTCCACCGGACCTCCGACGGAGCTCACCGGCGCCACCAGGCTTTCACTGGCTGCAATCGCTGGTGGGTCTCGTTTCCTCTGCGGTTTAAGCTCACCCTTTTTAACTTCTTCATCAACTCCCACACCCACTTCGTTTCTTGTTTGCTGGAGGTTTCTTGATGACGGAACAACGATATTCAAGCGACTTTACCTCGGTCCTCCGCTAAAAGCCATTGATTCCGGTGATGCCCATGTTTGTGGGATTGTTAGTGACTCCAATCAGCTATTGTGCTGGCAATGGGATCAATTCAATGACAACTCAATACTCAATCAAACCGTAATCACCTCCAGCGTTACCGTAGGAAACAATTATGTATGCGGATTAACTGAATTTGGGGAAATCAGGTGTTCAGGTGGTAATAATCTCACAATCAGTGAAAACATCCCCATTGGAACTCATAGAGCAATCTCTGCAGGGTATGATCGCGTTTGTGCGATCAATTCGACTAATGGGTTGGATTGTTGGGGGGAGACGATGATCGGAAAACCAGAGGGTGTGTTTACATCGGTTTCTGTTGGTGATAATCGGTTTTGTGCGATCAGGGTTAATGGAACTGTGGTTTGTTGGGGCGAAAATGGTTTCCGATTGCCCGAAAATCTATTGACAGTTTCCTTTGAGGGATTACAGGTGAATCGTGATGTTTTCTGTGGGATTACGACTTCGAATTATTCGCTATACTGTTGGGGAGATGAATCTTTGAATTCGAATTCGAATTTGAGTTCGATTGTAATGGTGGATGTAGTCCCTGGTTTGTGTACATCCTCTTGTGCTTGTGATCCGATTGTGAACTATGCTGCATTTTGCACCGGAGAGTTGATGATTTGCAGCCCTTGTGAGTTCATTCAGCCTCCGCCTCCACCGGAATCCGTACAACCGCTGCCATCTCCGCCGCTGCGAAGTGGTGGTTGGAGTGGCAAGATGATTGCTTTTGTGGTGGTGGGATCTGTTGGTTCTTTATCATTGCTACTAGCTATCTGTTTTCTGATCTTCAGGTTCTGCAAGTCGACTGGGGGTAGTCGGGTTCACGACTCGGGCCCGATGGAAGACGCGCAGATCGGTTCACAGGTTCAAGCCGCGAATAATCGTGTTCTCGTGAAGAAGTTGAGCCATTTGATCAGTATGGGAAATGGTGGTCACTTGGAAGAATTCGCATTGCAAACGATCATTGATGTGACCGATAACTTCTCGGATGATCATCGGATAGGGGTTGGGAGTTTTGGTTCGGTGTACCACGGGGTACTACCCGATGGTCGAAGAGTGGCGGTTAAACGGGCCGAGTTAACGAGCACCTCGTCGTATCCCGGGGGTGCGAACAAACACCAAGAGGACACGGACCACGCGTTTGTGAACGAGCTCGAGTTTTTGTCTCGAGTCAATCACAAAAACCTGGTTCGGTTGCTCGGGTTTTGTGAAGAAGAAACCGAGCTCGTTTTAGTGTACGAGTTCATGGAAAACGGTAGCCTTCACAACCATCTACACAAGTTGTATAGCGCGTATATAATGTCGTGGCCCGCACGAATTAAAGTCGCGCTAGACGCGGCTCGCGGGCTTGAGTACCTTCACATCTATGCCGATCCGCCGATCATACATCGTGACATTAAGTCATCAAACATATTGCTTGATGGTGAATGGACGGGAAAGGTGTCAGATTTCGGGTTGTCATTGTTGGGCCCGTCGGACAACAAGTCACACCTCTCGTTACGTGCTGCAGGCACGGTTGGTTACATGGACCCCGAGTATTATAAGTTTGAGCAGTTAACCGCTAAAAGCGATGTTTACAGTTTCGGAGTGGTTTTACTAGAATTGTTATCAGGGCACCGTGCGATTCATAAAAATGAGATGGGAGAGAGAAGAAATGTGGTTGACTCGATTGTACCATACATTGTACACGATGAGATACACCGGATTTTGGACCCTAAAGTCCCTCCGCCAACACCATTTGAAATAGAAGCTGTGAAATATGTTGGATATTTAGCGGTCGATTGTGTAACTTTGGAGGGAAAATACCGACCAACGATGAGTGAAGTCGTTATGTGCTTAGAGAGAGCGTTGTCGGCTTGTTTGACGATCCCGTCTTTATCTCATAGCTCGAATGATTCGATGTGATCAGTATCGATTCAAGTTGTAAAGATCATGAAAGCAACTCTTGTTGTATAGATTGCTTAGATTATAGATGGTTTTTACTTGTTCATAAGATTATTTTATATTTTTTTTCAATAATATTCATTTTTTTGAGTTCATATCAATGATTAATTTGTTATGATGGGTCAACTTCTTCAATTATTCAACCATGACTGTTTCATGTTAAGAAGTTAGATAAATCCAAATGAGGCCAATATTTAAGTGCTGGAGTGATTAAAGGGTTGTTCTGGTGTACTAAGTGATCCAGGTTCAAATCTCACTCTTCCCATTTAACTTCTGCGACATCCAGGTGAAGGTTTGGCTCGAGGTTTCATCCCGGGTTTGATCCTGATGGGGGGCGAGGGTTTACGGATTCAATCTGGTTCCCGCGCATCTGGGAGGTATGACTTGCGACTGGCGGCTAGATACAGGGTAACCAGTCCCGCTAGATCGTCTGGTTCAGAGTCTCTGTTGTTTAAAAAAAATAATAATAATCCAAATGAGAATTCAAACAATTATTGCGAGTCCAAAAGAAATAATCTTATTAAATGAAATTTATGATAACAAATAAGAAGGTAGTGGATCTCTAGAGGCAAATTTCTCAACATCATTCATCTTTATTTGTGAAATAACAGGATTATAAATTCTAATTATAAAAGATCAACTTTTTTAGTATTAAGGATAAATTAGATGGCAATGTAATTGACATATAATGTCACATATCTCACTAAGTTGATTGAGGAGTTGAGGTATCCCAATAATTGTGGATGCATAATATACTTCACTAACACGAGGCTACCACAAAAGCAATTCAACATTAAATAAAATTACGGGGTTACAATTGCGTGTTTGATTTTAAATAAATTTCTATCAAAACAAAGATAATAATAAACACAATGCAACGGTATAGTCAGAATTTAAATAAAAAAAATGAACAATAGATTTCTGAATTTAGGAAATAAAAAGTAAGACCTAAAATTTGATCTCAGAAGAGAGTGTAGTATTGAATTTGATAAAACCCTTAAAATTTTCTCAAAAGTTTAAATGAGATTTATATAAATAGTGATAGGTGAATGATATTAGACCAATCAATAAACGAAAAACTTTGCTTTATGTCTCAATATAAAAACTCTATGCACTCATTTATGTGTATGCGTGTGGTATATATGCATGGTTTTGCATCATACTTTTATGCTAATATGCAAATATCTTACGTATATGTATTTGTGGGATGTGAATTAGTTAGATATGGATTGATATGATTTTTTTACTATATACAAATTAATATATACGATGGGTATGTGGTCTATAAAGTATTTGTAATCTTATTATATTGTATGGCTTAGTTATATATTTAGTTAGTTTTTTTGTGTGATTGCATAATATTTAGATAATAAATCTGAACTTATTGTCAAATGTGGGGTCACATGCAATCATACATGTCAAAACACGTTATATGTTATATTTCAAAACATGTCAATAATACCTGCAAAGGTCACACAATCATATCATTTCACAAAACATGCATGAATCATACGACTAAAGTTATATGTCATAATGATAAATATTTGATAGGATGCTTGAATGTATGATATCGTATTTTCATATCAAATATTCTTTGCTATCGTATTATATAGAGAGAGATGGGTGGTTCTTGTGTGAAGTGAAAATAGTATGAAGCGTACGAAGGGATTATATAATTACATGTCACATGTAAAGTTATCTATATGATTGCACATCCTTATATGTGTGTATCATGTATGTGTGTATGTCTAATTACAAATGTAATTTTAAAAATTACATGCCTTTATACAAGTAGTTATCGAACTTTTTTGTAATCTTTTTTTAATATATATAAGATTAATACAATATTAAAACGTACTGTAATTTAATAATAAAGTGTTTGATTTTCTAATATAGTATATATTATAAATGCAACGTATAAAATTTATTCATCTATAAATATTAGAACTGAATAATATTCAACAACGATACTTTTCATTTTCTTTTTGTAATACTCTATTTTGTCATTAATTATCTTGATTAAGGGTTCAGGTTTATCTTTAATACTTCCGTTTTCTTTTTCTTTTTCTTTTTCTTTTTCTTTTTCTTTTTTCTTCTTTTTCTTTTTCTTTTTGTTATCCATTATTTAGTGATAATTATGTTGGTCTAGTGGTTCAAGGGAAGATGAGAGGCTTTTGACTTCTTCGGAAATCCAGGGTTCAAACATTAGCATTAACGAATTATTATCAACTTGGTGTTACCATCTTATAACCATTAACCTACCATTCAAAAATAAAGTTACAAACACGTGTACTTAATTTGTCAAAACACGTTTATTTATTAAACAACATTTCCCGAGGATCCAAATAATTACATCACATAATAACACATATCCTATATAAAGCAGAATCATATATTAGTCATTAAAAAAAAATAACACTATGTAATTAAACAGTACATATTAATGAACAGTACAGTGTTGTTTCTAGTAAATCAATACAGTGTTGTTTCTAGTAAATCGGTGAAAAAAGAATTTAAAGATGTTATTTACTTGTACCGGTGTGTAATGTGTTAAATTACTTTTTTATTTTATGTTTACTATTTTGAAAGAAACATGCAAAATGAAAAGTCATGAGTTGTAGGTTTGGTTAGGTGTACACAACGTGCATAACATACAAGTCAAATACTCAAATATATAAAATGTGTTGAAAGGTCGACCGTAAAAGTCAAGGAAATGAAGAAAGTCAAATAAATTAGGGGTTGACTTGTCGAAGCTCATGGTTTCTACTTTCTAGAACATTAAACTTATAAGTTTGATAACGAACTATAATAAATTTTACCATTCGATCAAATTTGTTATATGGTAAATATAATTACAGGAAACCAAATTTTAAAAATATAAATTGGAATAATTTAGCTTCTTGTAGCTATTCAAATATAAACTTTTTTAACTTTCTACTCGTTTTATATTTTTCATGGCTGAATATTATTTATGTTAACCTCAAATAACTTATTTTTATAGCTATTTCTATCAAATAGTTCACGAACACCCCTCCTTATCATCACCTACATTTTTGGGTTCAAGGTTTGATTCATTTTTATTTTTGTATGCCCGTGTTTAGGGTTCTAGGATGATCATTTTGAACTTTTTATTTTGTCATGACGAAATGTTGAAGTTTTTGAACATCGTAGTACATCTAAAAATGTTAAAAATAATACAAATGTATTCATGTTATAATCTATTAATCGATCTATAAAACAATTAATACATATAAATGTGCATATGTTAAACTGGTGTGTATATAGATGCATATTTTTATGCGAATGTTGTTCTTTAGTTAAATTGTGGTATGTGTAAATATATAATTTATAGAAAACTGACATATTTTTATAAATTCTTTAGCACTACACCAAGAAAAGTTATCATAATTATTGTTTATACATGTACACAACATTTTTAACAAGACAATAAATTTTGTAAAGTAACAATAAAAAAGCATAATGTTTATATTTGTATATTAAGGAAGATAAGATGGTGATATGTAACCTAACCCATATATAAGCCTGGAGAAACTTTCTTCTTTTGAAAACACAAACATTGCCCAACTTTCAATTAATTAAAAAGCATTCCTTTAGACTATATCATTTCCTAACACATATTTTATATGTTAGGCCATGATTTTGAAATAAAAATGATTGATTCCAACTCACAAATGAGAGTCAACAACCATTAATGACATCTAGCATTAATAATTCTGAAGAACGAATTCTTATTACTCCCATTTATTTAGTGGTACTTTTATAGATGAAAGAAAAAAATATCGTAAACGTGACTTAAAAGTAACTAATAATATAAAACTATAAAAGCAGAACAAGTTGATGTCGGAACGGACCAAATTCAAGGCGTGAAGGGGAGCTGTATTCGAGTTTGACCCCTCGACTCGTGTGCTAAAATTACTCGCGATATGTTTCACATCAACGGTGATTGCACGTATCATAACAATTCTATGTGATTGTCAACAAGAGGAAAGTACTATAGAAGAACATTTTTATGAGATGTTTTTTTTCTTAACGTATAAAATGCGGGTGTTAAAATTAAAAAAAAGATAAGACATGTAATTTATTACATTTGTAAACTGAGTTTTTTTTCTTGTATTGAAAACCGATTTGTTAACAACTATTTTTAAATATAACTAACCAAAAGAATAAGAGAAAAACAAATCAGTCAAACTACATTCAAAATACAAGTTGTTCTTAATTTATTTTATTTAGAAAAACAGATCGGTATTATAGTGTTATTTTCAAGTTTACATTTAAATTTAGAAAACCAGATCATTATTATAGTGTTATTTTCAAGTTTATATTTAAACAAACTAGTTATTTATAATATAATATCACTAAAGATGTCAATTTTTCAAAAGTGTGTTATATCAAATGTCAGAATGTAATATAATCATGAGATACACCACTTTTCTGTTGATTGTTTACTTTTCTTGCATACGAGACTTTAATCAACCCATCAGGTGAAAATTAGGCGAGTGTTGTTGATATATCTAAGACAGAGATAATACCACAATACTCTTTTGCTATTTTAGTCATAGTGCAATCACTTAGCTCATGGGTAAGAATTTTGTCCAAACATATTAAATGTTGTGATAATCTCGGTTTTTGAGCTTAAAAAAATTTAAAAACTTTATTGTTCCACACAATAACACCTAATCTTGTCTTGGGAGCTCATAAAATCAGCTCTCGGCTTAGACCCACACTTATACCCACACCCAAATAGGCTTTGCCCATCAAACCCTAATTGGGTCATTCAGCCACAAAACTTAATGCACTTTGCCCCACATAACCAATATGGGTCAATGAGCCACTATATGACTATAAAGCATGATGAACCCACCAGATGAACCTCATGTCTGATAGCTTAGAAGACGAAAGCTACAAAATAACCTTGGTTAATAAATTAAATACGTGGAACCCTAATGAATATTAAAATTTTATAACCATTAACATCGACTCATCCAAACAAAAACAACTAAACAAACCCAGAGCTTTTAATACAACTTAAGATCATCAATAAAATTTAGCAAACGTAACCTTGTAAATTATAAAATATTATACATTTAGATTAAATAATAAATGATAAACCCATAATTTTTAAAAGCACATAAAAATATATAAGAGTATAAGAGACTCAAATTTCTATAAAAACATAAAAACCTGTTGCTCCAACTAACTTAAATAATAAAAACAATAATAATAGATAACTTTTATATACATACTTTAATCAACAGAATTCTATAATAACAGATAACTTTTATATACATACTTTAATCAACAGAATTCTATAATATATCAAATCAAATGATTCTATGATATCATACTTGTGACAACCCGTGTTTTTTAAGTTAATATCGTTACCGCTATTTAACTCTCTCTGATAATTCAATATAAATCATTTTTTTTATCAATGATAAATGACCATTAATAAAATTTCTACAACAAGCAAACTTATTATTCAACCCGTTAATAATAATTGGTTACAAGTTGGCTAACATTAATTAAATTAATTAACAAAGTGTTAAATTGTGTAACTAGAGGGACCTTTGTGCAACTTTTTTTTAAACCCATGCTATACAACCGTAACCTCTCCATCGACACCCTTCCATTTGCAAACCCTAACCCCTTGACACCTTACGACATCCTCCAACCATCTTGAGTCATCACCGCGCATTCTTCGTCGTTCTTTCCTTCGCCACCGCAAGTCCTCGTTCACCGACGTAACCTCCGTGAGAAGCTATCGAGCGACACCGTACGGTACGATCTATTCTTTGTTTATTCGACTTTGTTATGTTACGGGTTCAGGATTTCCGTCTACGGTTTCATTACACGTTTGCGTATACGAACAAGGGTCGTCGTGGTTGGTTCGTTATGGGGGTAGGTTGCGATGCGGGTCAACCTTGTTCCTCGGTTGTCGATGTGTGTTGTGTGTTTGTAGGTGAATTCATGGCTGTTATCGATGCTCGTTCATATATATATATATATATATATATATATATATATATATATATATATATATATATATATATATATA
>BJCO01005425.1:0-10716 GCA_018326465.1 Flaveria floridana
ACGCCACAGAGCCCCCACGCCGACCAAACCGAACAACCCCTCGATGAGAAACCTCTATCACCCAGGTAAATCCGGAGAGGAAAACTCACCCGGAAGACTCGAACCCGGGTTTCCCCTGGCCTCATCCTCCGTGGCCACCACTGGGCTAGCCAGTGATGGTTAATTAAATGGATGACTTTAATCTTTGTTAATTTTTTTATATTCTTTGTTAAAATTTTTATTTAAATATAATTTAATCGCTGTTAAAAAAATAAAAGCAGAAATAAAGTATAATTTCAAGAATATAATCTTTTAATAATTAAAAATAGTCGTATTTATTAGTTGAATCCAATTAAAAACTTTATCAATTATATCGTCATTTTAATTAACTTCTATACGTTATATAATATCTAGCAAAAAAAAAACTTAACCCGTTTTATATGAAAACAGTTAAAAGTGTAAACCTTATATTAACTTTAGTGCATACTCTTATGTTTTAGTTAATTTTAATGTCATATGTTTTAAACTCATCTACAAATATAATTAATTGTTAAACACATTTCTGTGAAGACCGTCTCAATTTATAACAAAATGTCACTAGCTGAATTTAGAAGTTAAGGATTCACAGTTCTAGTTTGAATAAAAGATCGTTTAACCAAGGTTTTTTTTAATATAAAATATTACATGTCCTGCAAATGGTAAATTTAATTCGTAGCTCAATAATATGTACAATATAACAGTTTAAAGTCAAATTCCATCTTATAATATTACCTGTGGTCTATCTACTCCTATGAGCTTTCAAAATTGGAATGGATTGCATGGACGAATGGTGTTCCTTATAGTAAAAATCCAACTATAGTGGTCAAAATACAAAGTTGAAAAAGGTCAACTGTAGCTACGAATATAAGGTATAGTTTTATCTTTGTATGATTGATTATACCTTGGGGCATTGCATTATTTTTTATGTTTCTAATGTATTTATGTGTCTAGCGACTTGCTAGTGCCCCACTTTAATGAAGAGATAGTGTGAGTCATCATTTAAAAATAATAATCCCTTAAAATAGATATAGAAAAAAGATTGTATTCGACTTTAAGGAACTATCAGATGATGGGTGTTCAGTTTTTGTCGAATAGAAGTTCTAACTTTCACACTTCTAGTAAATTAAATGTACTTTTTTTAGCATGGGTAGTTTAAGAATTCAATGCTAGACATGATCATAAAAAGACAGTAGTATGAATATCATGAATTTAATGCTAGACAAGAATGATGAATTTATTTTTTTACCCGTTCTCTAGCTTTTTGCTAGGTGACTTTTAATAATATCTTCGTCTCCATTTATTAGAACAACATGATATATTATAAGATGTTCATTAAATTTTGCTTCGTAAATTCAAACATAAACATTGTTTAAAAGAGAACTATTTAGCGTCTGAAGCGTATAGACTATAGAATTAGAATTTCTGAACATATTTAAGCGTGTATTATTGTTATCATCTTCTCACAAGGTCTGAACCAATGGGTTTTTTAACGGTTACCCTAAATCATAAAAAAATATTAATTAATGAAAATCATTTAGGTTGATAACTTATTGGTAAAAAAACTAAATATCAAATACTCTTTATAAATTGAAAAAGATATTAGTTCAAATCTAGACAGATTTTAAGAATAGATTGATGTTTCATTCCCCCGTTCTAAAGAAATTAATGATAACCAAAATATGCTGTATATATTAATACAATTCGTTACTAACAATATTCGTCACAAGAAAGTACATGATGACTGTTATTTAAAAGGAAAAAAAAAGACTGTTACGACCCCAAATCGAAGCCAAATAGTATTTTATGGATCACAGACACACATTATTAAATTATGCAATATTTAGTGGGGTAGATGGAATAATTACTATCAAAATAAGTGTGATGCATTAACGGCTCTATTGTCAGGACCCCCACTGACCACCACGTTAACACTATTCCCCCGCCGGACTCACCTCTCCTTCCACCCACCACCCACCACCACCACCACCACCACCACCAACAACCACTGTGTCGCCGCCGGGGGCACGGCGGTTGTAAAGCACAAAACTAAACTGTAACTTACCCATAAAACTTAAAGACCCTAAAATTAACAGATTATAAAATACCAAACTCTACGCTACAATTACTACAATGAAATCATGGGCAAACATCAATAGAAAATTAATGTTAAAACAAAACAAACTTGGGTTATTTTCGGGTCAACGCAGGTTGGGTTCGGGCTTACACTGGGGATGGTTGGGAGGTGGGGTCAGCTGATGACGGAATGTCAGGACCGACCCGACAGCCTTCGAGCATGAACACGATATCTGCCATCGTGGGTCGGTCCTGCGGGTCGGGTGCTGTGCAGAGCAGCCCGACCTTAACACCAAGCAAGAACTCTTCCCATTCGGATGATTCGGGGTCTAACTCAAGCAACCCCGGTTCCAAAAGCTCGGAAACTTGACCTCTTTGCAACTGTCTTTTGACCCATTTCACAATGTCTTCATCTTGTGTGAACATCACTGGCTTCTTACCTGTTAACAACTCCAGCAAAACTATACCGAAACTGTAGACGTCTGATTCTTTTGTGACTTCACCGGTTAGTATTGCTTCGGGTGCCACGTAGCCCAAGGTCCCCACTGAAGCGGAACTGGAGGTGGCGGCTTCTGGTGATCTGGTGGTGGCGAGTGCGGTTAGCCCGAATTCAGACACATGGGCTTCAAAGTCTGCGTCGAATAGGACATTTTGGGGCTTGACATCACCATGAACCATGGTAGTCGAATGGAGGAAGGCTAGACCACGGGCTATACCGAGCGCGATTAGGTGCCTCATGGGCCAATTCAAAACATGCCCGTCTTGGTGAGATGCTTCTTGAAGCAATGTAGCAAGGTTACCATTTGGCATGTAGTCGTACACAAGTAGCCTAAGATCAGGTGGGCCTGCGTAATACCCACGAAGAACAGTCAGATTACGGTGTCGGACCTTCCCGAGCAATTCTGCCTCTTTCTTAAACATGCTCTCGTCGAGTAACCCGTTTTGCAGTCTACGAATCGATAACACCATTCCATCGTTGTAACACGCTTTAAAGATCAACCCGAATCGGGTTCTGCTCAAAACATTTTCTTCATCAAATTGCCTGGTTGCTTCCAGGGTTTCAGCCAGAGTAATCTTGTTATTGAACATGACAAGCTTTGGGCCTCCATTTTCACCACTGCTTCGAGTCCCCGAGCTTCGTTGTGGACTCGTTTTTTTCTTTTCCCCTGCTTTTGACTTCTCTATAATCCTTTTTCTCCATCTGAGGAGACTGTATGTATAGAAGCAACAGCATATACACATGAAAACAGCTCCAGCAGCAGCCACAATAATCAGCAAAATCATTCTTTTTCTACTACCACTAGTCATCCCCTTGCATTTTCGATCCAATGGTTTCCCGCACAAACCACTATTACCCGCGTAAACAGATTCATTGTTGAATCTTGAACCCAATGGCTCTGGAATTTGCCCTTCGAGATCATTGTTTGACACGTTAAAATACACCAAGCTTGAAATTGCTGTAAGATTTGCTGGAATCTCACCAATCAAGTTATTTGAACTTAGATCTAGTGAAGTAAGGTTAGACAAATAGGAAAAGGACTCTGGAATGCTGCCAGAAAGATGGTTGGAGTTTAGAATAATGGAGTTCAGGAATGGGATGCCCGAAAGTTCTGGTGGGATTACACCCGAAAGATCATTGTTACTCAAATCGAGTTGGGTCAAATGCGAGAGATGTGAAAGATCAACAGGGATTATCCCACTCAAAGTGTTTGAACCCAAATCAAGAACCTGAAGATCAGAGCAATTGCCGATCTCTGGTGGGATGTTGCCGGAGATATTGTTATTTGATAAAGATAGAACAACCAATGACTTAAGAAAGCTAAAAGTTGAAGGAATGTGACCAGAAAACAAATTTGAAGAGAGATTCAAGTAATGCAAACCTAACAAGCTGCTGAAACCTTCAGGGACATCACCGGAGAACGAATTCTCTTGCAAAGCAATCAGTTGCAGGTTAGGTAAACCGAAAAGATCCAACGGCAACTCTCCGGTGAGATTCTGTTTGCTCAAATCAAGAGCAGTTAACTTATACAAACTCCCAATGCTCCCCGGAATCTTACCGGAGAACCCATTCCCACTCAAGTTCAGAACTGATAACGCTTTCAGATTCCCAATACTCACCGGAATTTCACCCGAGAAACTGTTTCCTTCAAGGTCCAATGTTGTAAGATTGCTCATTGACATCAGATCTTCAGGCAAGCTTCCTGTGAGGTTATTATCTCTCAAGCTCAGTGTTTCGAGCTCTGTAAGATTGCTGAAACTCGAAGGAATGCTGCCATTGAACTGATTTCCACCCAAGTACAGCATCTTAAGCCCTCTTAGCTCACTCAAAAACCTAGGGATTTCACCGGTGAACATATTCCCTTCGAGATTTAACACCCTTAGATTACTAAGCTGCTTGATTTCACTTGGAAACAAACCTGATAAAGTATTATTCGCCAATTTTAGCTCCTCCAATCTCTTCAATTTCCCGATCTCACTCGGAATTTTACCGGAGAGATGATTACCAGAAACATCTAAAGCCGTTAATGTAGGTAAAGTAGTCAACCACAAAGGAAAGTTCCCGCGAATCTGATTCTGCTGAAGATCCAAAACTTGTAGAACACTAAAACAGCTAGAAGACGGAGGAGGAATAATATCCGTGAAGGCATTAAACCCTAACTGAACATTCTTAATCGATGGAGGATAAATCGACGCATTACAGAACATAGACGCCGGAATTAAACCAGTGAGATTGTTGTTCGAGAGAGAGATTACTTGAAGCTTCGGAAGCGAAGCAATCCCCGCCGGAATCACACCTCCGATTGCATTACCGTCGGCGCTAAAATGCACGAGTGAAACACATTTCGCTAGCGCAGAAGGTAACGTACCTTGCAACCGATTGTGATCAAGCCAGAGGAACTGAAGGTTCTGTAAAGCTCCATAGCTCTCCGGAATCGCACCGGTGAAGTGGTTGTATGAAAGGTTGACTAGCTGAAGATCATGCAATTCCGAGAGGTTCATCGGTAACTCGCCGGAGATCGAGTTTGAGGATAGATCGAGGTACCGAAGGCTTGACGGGAGACCGTTCGGAACTTCGCCGGACATATTGTTTCCGGCGACGTTAAATATCAAAAGCTCGTTAAGATTCGAGATCTCCTGCGGAATCTCGCCGGAGAACGAGTTATACTGAAGAAAAACATACTGCAAAAGCTCACATTTCAATATAGACACCGGAATACTCCCGTTGAAGCTGTTCGACCGGAGGCTCAACCTCCGAAGCATCCGCAGATCACCAACTTTACTAGACAACACACCTTGTAGCCGGAGGCGCGGTAGCCGGAGATCGGTGACGCGGCCGCCGGAGCAGCCGACGCCGCGCCAGTCGCACGGAGCCGACGGAGTTGAGCGGCTCCAGCCGGAGAGTGCACCCAGTGGATCACGAAGATTCAATTTGAAATCCACAAGTGCATCGATCTCCGCTAGGGTTTCTGGAGAGCTGTCGGCGTACGTTAGCAAAGTGGCGGAGGAGAGTAGGAGGAAAGTGAGTACAATAGCAGCGGCCGCCGTGGACGGCGGTCGGAGTTGAAGCATTGTGAAGCTGTGTTTCAACGAAATGTAACGGATGGGGGCATGAAAGCGTAGGTTAGCCGGAGAAGGGGGTTAACGTTGGGGAAGAAGGCTCCAATATAGTACGTTTGCCGTATTTTGCGCCACTGTGCGCAATGCCCCCCCTTCTGTGTCACTCGTTTGCAAAACCCCAAAAAGACACTGATATAAAGACACGGAGACCCCAGCTCAACGCTTTGTTTACTAGTACACTCGTCCAAATCTTTGAATATTAGTAGGGTGCTAATATTTATACACCCATCTAGATAAATCGACGCCCATTTATTATCGTGTATGGGTCAATACGTGACGTATAAGATTGAATGCACTGAAAATGATAAAAATTTAGGGGGTTGTCAGATAGCTATACGTCTCATATAGCCCTATACGACCTCCCTATACGACACATATAGGCTATACGACGTGTATAGAAAATTTTGACACTAACTACGAGAAAAAAATTCAGGGGATTGTAATATGAGTTATACGCCTCGTATAGGGCTATACGACCCCCCCTATACGACGTGTGTGGGGTTATACGACCCGTAAAAAAATTTTGAGGTGTTTATTTAAAATAGTGATATGTCCAAATAACCTATTACAAAACATCTTGTGAAGATTAATGGAAGTGTGACCATATTTCTAAATTAATATTGTTTATTATTATGTTTAGATTATGTTTGTTAGGTGTAAATTGGCTTTCAATTTTATACTAATTTTATTAATTAACTATGATAATATTTAAAAATATTAAAAAATCAACCATTATATAAAAACAGTGTTCTTAAGATCCGACTATTTTAACAAGTTTAGTGTTAAACTTTGTAAATTGCTTTTGTTGTCCTACAAGTTTTGTTTTTAACCAATTTGATCCCTCTCTTTAAGTAGTATTTTCCTCCTTTCAAGTTGACTTCTTTTCTGATAAAGTTGGACGCCCACGAGTATTAATTTGAGCTACATACTCTTGCTTATATGTTGTGCTTGGATTTCTTATTGCTTTGACCTTCATCAACCAATTTTTTTCACTACTTTAGGTTGGAAGTTAAAATGTTGTTTCAACAATTCATTTTCATCATATTATTGTCATTTGGGAACAAGTAACGTTCCATCAAAAAGCATCCACTGAATACAATAGAACGGTTTGGGCCACACAATGAAAAAAATTCTAGTAGCTCATTTAACCAGTTCAGCTCTCTTGCGATTATATCTATAATATTTTCTCCTATTGTTATATCTAAAGTTTATTAGAAACATTGTTTCATAATAAACCAAACATTGCTAGATTGTGTCGACTAATTTCAAATAATGCTAGATTGTGTTGACCAATTCAAACGATTCAAGTTATTAAGTACTCTAGAAAAGTTACAAAAGTTGGTTTAATCTCACAATAATGAATACAAGGATGAGGAAAATTACTTGATGACTAAATATCAAATTTTGATGAAGTTGATTGTACCTGCACTCCTATGTGCTTGACATGGGAGGCTCTAATAATATCTTTCTACATATCAAAAGCACCCCACAATTGTTTAAGGCGACGTTTTACTTGTAGCACTTAGTAATATTCTGAAACGTGTGCCATCTACATGGTAACCGAGCAAGTATTCATTACAACAAGGTCTTTATCATATGTGATTGCATTCATTATCAATGTTGCTCTTAGACTTTTTAGCACCCAAGTGAAGGTCTCCTCCTTTTATTTATTTATAAACGCAAAAGCAATGCAAAGCATCTTGTTGGTTGCAAGTTACACCAATTTGGACAAATTGCATGATTTGTACATCATATTTGTTATCATCACATGTTGGAATGTGCATCATATCTTAAACGATGTTAATTATAAAGAATTAGTCCTTTAAGGTATTAGTGGAATTTTCTTCCTTGTGTTCATAAACATAAACCCTTAGAATGCAATGGTGAGAAAATAACCTACATTAGATTTGCTTCAACTTGATTAGTTTTACATATGTTTTAACTTGCCTCGTATGTATTAGTATTAATAGGGCGTTACGTGGCTCAATATTCTATTTTGTTAATTAGCTCCTCCGTCAAACAATTTCAGCATCAAACAATCTCATTGCAAATGGATGCTCCCTCAAATGTTAGGAATGTGGGTGGTTATGTTCATTAAATGTCATCATAGCGTACAACCATCACACTTTTTGAAGTGTTTCCCACTATTGAAACAGATGGTTCATCCTTTCGGTCTCATAATGTCTAACTTTCGCTACTCCTTGCATTCGTCGCTACAGTCATGTTTAAGTTAAACTTTACCTAGCCGGTTATGTTTTCTTCGATTGTTAGGGAACTATGACGAAACCAAACTCATTTCCTCCTGTAACAACCCAATTCATCAAGTCGTTGAGAGACATGATGTAACATCTCGATTTCCGTAAGGTTTACATATTGTTATTATTAATTATAGGTTAAATAAATTTATAAGTGCTAAGAAACATTTATTAAAATAGGTTTTGCATAATGAAATAAGGTGTTGCGAATCTCATTATTAGAAGTTGAACCCTACTTAACTAGTCTGGGGTTTGGTATTTTGACAAAAAAAGGGTAAAGATAGTAGTGGTAATATCTAAACTTATGGGTAAATGGTGTAATTACATAAACTAGGAGGGTTGAATATGTTAAATGGTAAAATCATCACATTTGCACTTTGTAGTATGTGAACTTATAAGAGGGTGAGAGTTGTCTCAGGTTTCATATATTGTAATATCAGCCTCATATTAAATTTTTTTCATTTGCATAATTTTCTCTCGTTTTTTATTCTGCTTATGCATCGAGTTGTCTCGGTTTTTCCCCAAATTTCTCCAAATTAATATTTTTTCAATTTCCCACTCATGTCTTCAACCTATGAGTACCAGTTAATATTTCCCAATTTAGTTTTTTTTTATCACCGGGTCTGAAGGGTGGTGTTTTTGTCCTAGGGAAAAAACCGGCGGATGTCACGCGAATTCTCTCGGTTGTTTTCTTGTGACGACTCCATCTCACCTAACTCTTGATCGGAGATAACACAACTTTACCATCACTCCAAGATGAAGACATAAGCCATTATACATACCAAGAATAATATTAAATAACAATAATTATTAAAGTTCAAATAAAAGAAATAGTTTTCACAAATAAATTTATATAACTCTCAAATCTGTTTCATGTTATGACAAATATTGTCATCAAATTGATGTTAAGAGATAACTACTTGACATGAGTATGACAGTAGCATATAAACAAAATGTAGGTGTTATATTTGACAGATAATATATGAAGACTATGATAAAAATAAACCATTATTATGTAACATTCGCCTTCTACACTATGACCAGAAAATAGATTTATCAAAACCGAGTAATAAAATACAATTCCTACTTATAGTTTTTGCCCAATATAAGTTGGTGCAATAGATGTATCTTCAATATAAAAAGCTTAACTTATATATTTAAAAAGCCTGTACTCTTTTGGAAAAGCCACGTGGAAAAGAACTTTAATGCACTTTTTAGATTCATATGAGTGCATGATAGATATGGTTACTTTGGTCTGGCATGGTTCAAAAGGGACACTCGTGCCTCCTTTTTTCGGGTAAATTTTTATTTTTTAAAAAACATGCATTTTAAAAATTGTTAATTTTGTTTTTTCTTTAATTTGAATTTATTCTCCGTATTTAAATTTTTAGATGTGTATTTTAGAATTCAAAATTTTATTTTATAACATATTATGATACGCGGTTACATTGCAACATTTAAATTTTAATGTTCAAATATTATAATTTGACTTGCATGTGTTTTATAACTTAAGTTTAAAGTAACAACTATGATACATAAGTTTTTTTTTCTGGGTTTGTACAGTTTTATACAATTTACCTTGAAGTAAAACACAAATAGGATTACATTAAAGTTGGTTTACAATATATAAATTTAGTCAGCTATATTTGATTACAATAAAAAATTAATGATTTAGATGCACAGTTCAAAACGAGGTCTTTAATATTTAGTTGCTAAATATTGCTTGAGAAACATATCTAGATAAATATGATTAAGTGGTGCTGGAATGCATATTTAAACAGATTATGTATATACATAAATAAATAACCAACATGTTAAAAACAAATTATTTAATTGTTTCATCCAAAAAGTAAATTCGTAGTACATTTTTATTTAATTTCATTAATCTTTAAATTCTACTCTTAAATCCATATATTGTTCATTCTATGAAACTTAAACTCGCATCATTTCAGTATTAATAAATATTAAATGTCACTAGACGAAGATGTCATTAGCGCTCTTAGTT
The DNA here is from genome assembly GCA_018326465.1 of Flaveria floridana. Taxonomy (NCBI): domain Eukaryota; kingdom Viridiplantae; phylum Streptophyta; class Magnoliopsida; order Asterales; family Asteraceae; genus Flaveria; species Flaveria floridana. Next base: position 9,970 of record BJCO01005425.1, read on the forward strand.
ACTTTTAGAGAAAAAAATGTCTCAGACTACTTAATTAAATTAAACACTCAAAAATAATCTTTCTGCTACTCTACTTTCAAAAGACCGAATAATCAAATAAACCATTTACACCATATAAGTTAAAAAAAATTAATTCGTCAGATAAAGAAAGAGCAGAAACATGAGTGCCTTTTTTTCACCCTTATTTTGAAAAAGATATGGGGCCATGCGTGGTGATGGTGAAAGGGTCCCTTCTGTTAACTTTTGGGCAAATAAAAAATAACATAAATGACACGCATTTTAAAACAATTTATTTCTAAACTGTAAAATTCGAAATTGATTTTTTTGGATATGTAATTTTACCCTTTTATCTTGTACTAGCTTTAGTAAACCCGTGTATTACAAGGATTTAATAAATAAGATATTAATATAATAAAATTTATTATTTATAAATAATATTATAAGATACGATATGACTGACTATAACTAATAAAACAGTGATATCAACATTTTAAAATTTTAATTTTAAATTTTTTCAAAAAAATAAACATTTTGTTCTAAAACAAACCGTATAAAAATGTCATTTTTAAAAATTTTCTTATCATAACTCCTAAATGTAATTATTTTTTATTTTAAAAAATTGAATTTTTAAAAATACCAATTTTAAAATATTTAATATTTAAAAAAGTTTTATGCTTTAGAAAAATTAATTATTTTATAAATATTTTGTTTATTTAGAAATAATATTAATAAATAGATCTCTTTTTT
>BJCO01005426.1:0-10553 GCA_018326465.1 Flaveria floridana
GGGAGGACTCCAAGCTTATAAAAGAAGTTCAAGGCTTTGGTTTCAAAGTGCCCCAACCAAAAATACACTTAAAGTGTTTGATTCTTTCTTTCTTTTCTAGTACTCTTGTCTTAGAGTGTAGAAAGTTTTTAGTTAAACACTTTGGAGAGTGTGGGTGTAATTGGGCGGGGGAGGCTTGAGAGATTAGTCTATGTGATTGTAACAATTTGTCGCATAGTGGATCTTTCTCTCAGGAGGCCCGTGGTTTTTCTCCGGTTTTGGAGTTTCCACGTATATTCTTGTGTTCAGTTATATTTCTCTATTGTTAGCATTGGGAGGGTTGTTGGGGATCCTTGAGACCGCTTGTTTCCCAACATAATGGAGTAATAAGCTTTTCATAAAATAATTGTTGGGTAGGTAATTGAGTTTATAAGAATTGATGGAGTAAATGGCTTAATTGTTTATATAATTATTAGAATTATATATTAAATAGTTTATAATAGGTTTAAAATTTTAAATTTTAAATTTTAAATTGATTTTTGTTGGGGTTGGTGTCAAAATTTTCTTGAAGGTCAGTCTCAAAAATTGTTGAGGGTTAGTGTGAAATTAATATGTAGAAGTTCAGGTGCTGAATAGCTTTGTGTCTGCCAAAGGCAGTTGCTAATGAAATGCAGTTGCTAAATAGCTTTGTATCTGCTAAAGGGTACAACAGATGCGGGTGTGTGGTGCTAGATCTCTGTATTCGCTAAGTGGTAGTTGCTGATCTATGCATGCAGAAATGCAGTTTTCAATAGTTGCCTAACTGCTGCTTTTTCGTTCAGCTTAAAACACTAAGTCGCCATTAAATCTAATATCAACTTGGTTATGTAATGCCTGTTGGCCTGTCTAGGTTGTAATAACTTTAAAATTCATAGTCCAAATACAATGCATGGGGATCTTGTTTAAATACATACTTGATATATTGTTTCATACAACTCAACTTAAAGAAGTTCCTGTATTTTCATCACTTCACACTCTTGTTTCAGGTACTCTTTTATATGTTTGGTTAAACCCATCAATACAATCTGCTTAGGCTATTATACCCTAGGAGAAAGACGAGATCACTCGGTTGATTTGAAATTTGTTTTAAGTGACATATGTTGAAAAAAAAACCTCAGCCACACCTGTTTCATTATTCTTAGTTTTGCTTCTTGTAATTGTTCTTATTTCTTTTAATACCATTCTACATTGTTAGCCAAAGTGTTCGGTTAATAAAAATATTATGTTTATTTTGTGAACAGTGTTTCTACAGGTATTTTTCACCCGAGGCTGGGTTTTCCTCACCCTCCTCCAGTGTCTACTTTGTGTTCTCTAACATCGAAGAAAGATCTAGTCAAGCAAGTGGGTGAAATTGACTGTACCATGATCGTTGTATAATTTAGATGAAAAGTAACGCTCAAGACACTACGTACGTGCGTCTTATTTTGCATAATAATCACAGAGGATAAAAGAAAAACTATTTTGAATCTTTTGTTACATTAATAAATGGTAATAATTTTCAAAATTCACAAAATGTACATTGAACAAAACAACACATAAATGGGTCAAAATGACCTCAACCCATTTTAATACACTTAATATCAAAGGTTTTAGTATATTAATATGAGTTTGGTTCATTTTGACTCATTTAAACTAAAGGTTGAATATATTAAGTGTATGAAAGTCGATTTAGGTCACTTGTAACACACTAGATTTGATTTCCTTCCCTTAAGGTTTTGCTCCCGGGTTAGCTCGGGACTTGCCCACATGATGCAATCCATGCTTAGCATGGAATGTTTATTTCTCTAGATAGGGTTTCATTTATCCTGTTTGTATGTTTCTCACAAATCTTCCACTAAAAATTCCGCTTAATGCCCAGAAGTTATCCCATTGCTTTTTTTATTTTTTTGTTTTACGAGCTTTTTTGTTCTTAGGGTTCCCTAGCGACGATGTGACATTGATGCTACCTAGCATGATTTTACGCCCTTACCTCATCGCTTGGGGCTTAATGCTAGTTTTGTATAAACATTACACTTTGTATTCCCTTTCTAAAAATTGAATACAAAAAGATTTTTCCACTGGTATTCTACGCTCGATCTCTACTCCCCGAAAGTTCACTCACAATCTATGGCTCACTTAGGCTTAAAAAGATAGGCTACTTCATACAAAGCCAACCGGGAACCTTATGTCGACAGATCTTTATTTTTTTAATTATAAATGACAGTTTGAAGTTCAAATGTAAACTAAATTAATTAAAATTAGTTTAACCAAATTAAACCAAACTAAAATTTTCAAGCTTGAGTTAGTAAGAGTTCAAGTGAACATAAAATGACAAAAAAGAAAAAAAGGACACGATCAATACAGAATGGATGTACACAACTCAAAACTTCCTCACATGACATTAAATTAAAAGAAATACATATGATAAAACCTTGGAGACATCTCATTAACTGGTTTCAAGTCAAAATGATGAATTCAGCAAATAAAATATTAGTTGACACCATAGCATCTTGATTTTTTTTAAATCTCAAACTGATTGTTATGTAAGCTGCAGGAGGTTGAGCTGAATATCATCAATCTACATAGATGTCATCGGGTTTGTCCCTTTGACCTGAACCAATGGCATCGTCGAAATTTGGGGCCGAATACTTCGTTATGTGCTTCAACATTCTGAAACAAATAGTAACAATAACATGTCATAAGTAGACATTACAACCCGGACCATTTATTTATAGTTTTTTTTTTTTTGGTTATGTTTTTACCTCTGAAGGGTCAAATGCGTCTGCAAAAGGTTTGACAAAATCACTTTATTCACAAGATTAGATTCTTTATAATAATAATATAACTTTTTTAACCATATTAAACACAAAATATTCATAACCAAACTGTAAATAAGAGAAGTTACAGGTTAAACCAAACACAACCTTTTCAACTTGTATATAATAAAATTACCTATTTTGACCCGTTACACAACCAGCCCATGCCTCTAGTTCAAACTGACACTTTATCGATTTATAGCAGTAATCTAATAATTAAAGTAACATTAGTAAACCCAAAACTTACCCTTCAAGAATCTCGGCTTTTTGATTAATTTCACTTGAGGATAGAACAGGGTCTGCATTCTTGGGCATAGAAGCCTGTAGTTGGGATTTCTCCTGCAACCACTGCTCCGTTTTGCTGCATTCGCTAAGAACCTGCCAAATGATTAAACACAATATTCTTATATAAGAAATATTTTCATCAAAGTAAAAAAAAAAACCCAACAATTTCATACTTAATTTTAAGATGTCCGCATGTTAAATGCAACGTATTAGCTATTTGGGCAGAGTTACAAACCAGGATTACCTCTTTATCTGGTAGTCACCTTGACAAAATAGTGTTATGTTAGTTTGGTCTAAATGATATCTCTAAAACAAAACTTTATATTTGACAATAATTGTCAAACAACTGGGCTAAACTGTGAAGTGAATGACTTGTTGACCCATTTTAATATAATACATATATTGCTACAAACAACCCATTGTTTTAGATGTAAAATGAACACTATAGTTAGGAATTTGGATCCTGGCTGCCTAAACCATCTCCAAAGTTCACTCTTTGAAACCGTCTTTTCATCGAGCTTACTAAAGTAACTTCCCCGGCCATATGGTTGCTTCCATAATTATACAAGTACCATGTGCCACCATAGATGTTGACATTTGCATACTTGCTATGAAACACCTTTTCCTAGTTTAACATTGATCTTGTGCAGTCTTTATCATTAGCAATGTGTGGTCTTCATCCTCCTTTGCCACCTTAACTTCACCACCCGTTTTCTTGAGCGTGACATAAGGCTAAAAAGCCTAAGTTACAATTGAAGCACCACCGTCGATGTTGTTATTGGCATACTGGCTATGAAGCAACCGCCATGTTGTTCAGCAACAGCTTCCTTCAAACAACTGCTAATCCATTGTCTCTGATACCAATTATTGGAAACAGTTGAATCTTAGTTTTAAAATGTGCGCATAATGCATGATGTGCGCACTATCCAACTGTTGGATCAAAACAACCAACATTCAACTAATTACCGTAAACAATTGGATTAAAAGGTTATTAATTCAAAGGAAAACTCATATACAATGATCCTATCTTCTATAAATAATAAAACATAACATGGGAATACTACTCCTACCCAAAAATAAACTCCTATCTATAAAATCAATAAAAGACGATATTTATCCAAAAATAAGATTCAAACCAAGTCAAGCTTGGCTGCTGTGAAAAACACGCCACAGTTTGGTATCAACCAACATGTTTACATGCTTACTTTCTCATAACCAGATTCTTGTTGCAATATTATATTTTCTGAAAATTGTAACCATACATAGTTATTTATAAAATATTAGGAAAAATGAACAAAGAAAGTGTTTGTGGGTCGACCCGACCTGGCTCGTTTTGTATTCAAAACTTACAGCTTTGGACATTTTACCATCGATACTGCTAATTATATGTCAATCAACCATTCCATTTATTTAAGAGCCTAAGGTTATGTACTTGTAGCAACTCCCGTTAAAAAGTAAGAGTTAAATTCGATTTTGCTCCTTGAGAATTGACAAAAATTACTAATTTTCTCCAAAAGTTTCAAAACAACAATTTCATTCCAAAAGTCTCGTCATTTGTTTCAATTTCAACCAAAAGTTTCATCATTTGGAGCTAAATTAGACTATAATTAAAACAACAAATGAAATTATTTAACTAGAACTGAAACAATTCATGAAACTTTTAAAGGGTAGATTGACGTTATTAATCTTTTTGAAGGAAAATGGTTATATTTGTCAAACCTTAGAAAGCAAAACTGAATTTAACTCTAAAAGTAATAAAAGGTTGCTTCGGTAAGAATGATACTTGTTTGGTACCAAGTAACATTACTGTGTATTTTGGTTGTAAATTTATAGCAACAAAAGGACTAGAATCATACCGCCTCTTTCACTGTAGCAGGCAATGAATTTGCAGCCATACGATATTCATTAATACAATTCGATAAAGTTTTCGTCGCTTGTGCTCGAGCATCTTCTTCCTTGTATCTACTTTCAACAGGATCTACCAACTAAATTAACATATCAATTAGATATGTAAACATATTAGTTAGATGTGGCTTTCAAACCATTTATTTATGAAGGAGATTGATTCAAGTTATGTTTATCTCTAACATGTAAAACAATGAAAAAAGCAAAATCCAAAACCAATAAAATAGATGTCACGTATATATTTTATTCAAGAAATTATTTCATATTCAAAAAAAAAAATTTGATACTCATGTTTAAAGAGTCTAACTGATTCTATACCAATGTATAGATTTTTTTAATTAGTGTTTCTGGTCATACCAACCTGCCCAACCAACCCGACCTTTTAGATATTTAAGATACCTTTCTGAGATCCTGCAACCTTCCAGTATAAGCTTGTTCAGATTCATCATCACCATCATCATATAACCAATCCTCTGTTTCTTGAAGATTTCTAGATATCCTGTCCCTCTCTTCGTCTGTAGCAAAGCTCCGGTACGAGCTTAGAAGCTGAATCACATAAATTTTATTCATGTAATACGTAAGTATATAAATTGAAAACTAAAAACTGCAATGAACATAATGGTGACAAAATGGGTGGCTTGGGTAATTGGTCAAAACAGTAACTATTAGCACGTGGCGGGTCAGATTGACCATTGTTTCAAGAAGTTTTCCTGTTATGTAAAAAATATGTGAGATTGGATTACAAACACTAATTTTATTTAAAGAACAGTAATTTTTCCTTATAAAATGATTGAAAACTTTTTAAGAGTCAAAAATACATTTTGGGCAACTTTTGACCCATTTCACCTGCTTCCATTTAGCTAACTTTTTTTATCTGGCCCATTTGCAATAAAACATAACCAGAACAACCTATTCATAAATAAATAGATTAAAATTGCCACATCCAAGCATAAATGTATAATGAATAGGAACCTTAACACGCTGAATTATTTTGAAGAGATGATATACCTTATTGCGTGTGTCATAGACAAAAGATTCGAGCGTGTTCTTCTTTTCTTTAGTTTGCTCTACCTTTATGTCTTGCTCTGCCAAAAACCTCTCCATCTCTTGAGCATGTGTTAGCTCATCTATTGTTGTTCCACCATAAATATTTTCCGAAACCTTGATCTTCTGCCTCCGTGCCTATTATATGCGCACCGAAAAGCACGATTATATGTGCATGATAAAATGAGAACTTAACTTCAAAGTGAATCCAAGATAATGTAGCATATAAAGATTCTATAAGCATCCACTGTTAAAAGTCGACATGATGTTACTTACAGAATGCGTTGTAGAGGGACTAGAATCTGCAAGTTTATGATCAACACCACCATTTGGCATGTCCTTGTCAACCACTGTTTGTTCTGAAGCTAAATGAGCATTGTTACTTGAGTAATCTTCTTGTATAAGCTAGAACAAGAAACACATATCATAAACAAAAGACCAAATTCATGCTTAAATATTTAGGCAATTAGAGAGTATGCTTACCGTAGCAGATTCTATCATTACAATTCCATGAAGATTTAAGTAGAATCTGACTTTCACCTTCACTTTTCCTGACCTTGAGAAAGGACCAATCTGAAATATTCAATAATTTACTCAAAATGTATTTTTGTAAAATGCGGAAAGACAAAACGGACTCTTCAAAAAAATAGAGGTGGAAAAGATGGACAGGTCAAGCAATGGTTGACCCAAAATAACTTGTATTGAAAATTTAGTTTTTTACAAATAACTAGGGGGTGAACCCGCCCGTTGTGAGGGTGTTGGGATTTGTAACGGTTTTGAAGATAATTCACGTTGAAATGTTGATACATAAAGCACATCGAAACAGCAAAATCAGATTATATAAAACATCATATTTTATACAAAACCATTCTATTTTGAAATTAGAAGAAAAAAACAAAATATGCATAAAATTAAAATAAAAAAACATTAAATGATAAAAAAACCATAAAATTTTAGGGGTGGCCACGTGAGAGAGAATCACAGCATTCTAATGTATGGCAGAAGAAATAAAATTGGAGACAATCCTAGAAATCAAGGAGCAAACCAAACCAACTCATCTTTCATACACGACATATATATAATGTAATGATAAAAAAAACTTCACTGTTCATCCAACCACGGTAAATTTTATACATACATATGTTGGGTTTGGAGTCTTGATTGGGCTCGTGTTAGAAAAGGCTATTCGGTGGCAGACTAATTAAATTGAAGACCTGTCCCGTTTTATTTAATTATAGCCCATTATGGGTTTCTTGGGGATTAAGTTGTAAACCCTAATTATTTCCCTATTTATATTGTATCTTGTACTTGTAATTCCTCACGAGTGAGGCAGAAAGCAATAAAAGTATTACCCAGATTGCAGCCTGTGGAAGTAGATCACATCGACCGTACCACATAAATCTCGTGTATTCATCTTTGTTATTATTTTCTCTTGCAGTTTGATTGTGTTTGTGTGTTGATCTATACCGGAATCCCAACAACATATATATATTGTTTCATAGATTTTAACTGAAGTTATAGTATTTATGTAATAATCTAATTTTTGAGTAAAAAGATTTCCTGGTTTTAGCTTTTATGCAATAAAATAGAACTGTCAACCAGTTGGCAGCACTTGTGTCCATTTTTGCTGAATTTATTTCATATTTTTGAATCATCTAGGGATAAAAAAATCTAAAACAACCCATTTATATAATGAAATAATTCAAAACTGCCAACTCTATAAATACCTAAAACTAAAGTTAAAATACAGAAAATCAATAATCTCAGCACAAAAAACCAGTAGCCAAGCAGTAATTTTGTTTAAAAACAACAGAAATGAACAACATAGAAAGTCAAGTATCCTTACTGTGAAATTGTTGACTTTAGATGATACTCCAAGAGGCAGGTCATCTTTGTTGGGATATATGACTTTCAAATGGAACGTATTACTTCGATGCAATGAAATCATCTTAACACTTGGAAATGAATGGCCTTTTGGAAACAACGTCCCATTGGGCAATGAAATGTTTTCATCTTCATCTGATTGAAGTCCTATGGCAAAAGGAAATGAATCTTGAACCTACAAATGTAAATAAATGTGGCGTAAATCATCACTAGCATGAAATAGCTAAAATTGGAAAATTGTTAAAAAAAAGGCTATATAAAAGGAGAACAGTGACCTCTCTCACTCTCCTTTTATATGAGTATACTCAAATTAACTGTGGTATAACAATGTGAACAAAGAATTTTAGTATCTAGTTACTTAATAAAATTAAATACAGTTCTTCATGCACTCTAATATTAATTATTACTAATCTTTACGAAACAAGTACATCAATAATGTTCTTGGGTGTATGTGACATGTGTATGAGGTATGGTCTGAAACATGGAATGCTAAATAGCTCTAGGTGTATGTGACATGTGTATGAGGTATGGTCTGAAACATGGAATGCTAAATAGCTCTAATTGGTAACCAAATCAAACTAAACAAAAGGATTGTCAAAGCAAACTTGAGAAAATAGATTTTGCTATTAGGCCAACATAGATGAGAAAAAAACAATTACGTTGTTCTTAAGCAACTCAAATTTTTTAACCAGAGTGTAAATTACAGAACAAAGGATCTGCCAAGAATGATGGTTCAAGAATAAACAAAATAAAAAAGTAATGTTACAAAAACACGGGAAATTAACAAAAAAATTAATAAAGTAATAGAACAAACCTGATAGTCTCTAACACGATAAGTTGGGCTAAGCATTGCACAATGTAGTGCACATCCTCTAGCAACACACTCACTTGCATTAAGTGTTCTCCGCGGTTCTTTCCCAAAAAGAGATGTTAATTTTCTCATGATAGCTGGTACGCGGGACCCAGAACCAACAAGTTCAATAGCATATATTTTATCAACACTTAATCCAGCATCATTTACAGCCTTAACACAAGGAATAGTAACTCTTTGTAACAATTCTGAACACAAATTCTCAAAATCTTCTCTCTTTATAAACCCTTTCACATCTTTTTCATCCATTAAACATTCAATATTAAGTGGTGCTTCAGCATTAGCACTTAAAACTTTCTTCAACTTCTCACACGCTGTCCTTAGTCTTACACAAGCCCGAGTACTTGTGTAAACATCAATATTGTATTGTTCTTTAAACTTTTCTGCAAAATATTTAAACAAAACTTCATCGAAATCTCTACCTCCCAAATGATTATCAAAAGAATGAGACAATGATTTCAAGTGCCCCTTTTCAAAAGCCGCAACAGTAACCTGAGTATCACAATGTCCGATATCAACAAACACAACATATGCAGGTCCAGAATCGCTAAAATCATTCTTGTAAATACCGTAACCTAGTGCTATTGCAGTACAATCATGCATCAATCTCAAAGGTTTTAAACCAGCAATATGTGCAGCATCAAGATAAGCACGCCTTTGCAAATCTGTAAAATAGGATGGAATCCCTATAACACAGTCTGAAACAGGAATTTCAAGATTTTTCTCTGCCATTTGTTTTAAATGTGCAAACAACATGCCCAAAATCTGAACAGGTGTAAACGTGTATCTACCATTCAAATACGGTAAGTGAATCAAAACACCACCATTAGGCGCCTCACTAGTCTCAAAAGGTAGCAACTTAAGATCATTTTGTACAACTGGATTCTTATATTCGCTTCCAATCAACCTCTTAACTTGCGAAATAGTAGTCCTAGGGTTCATAGTCGCAGATGCAGCCCCAGCAGAACCAATAAACCTCTGCTTCTCACCAAAACACACAACCGCAGGTGTCTCACGTTTCGATTCATCATTCAACAAAACATCAATCCCACGATTCCTTGCAGCAGCAATAACACAGTTCTCATTCCCAATATCAAACCCAATCACACTCATTTCGATATTTTAAAACCCCCTGCACAATTTACGACCACATGTTCATTTCAATTATACTCAAACTTCACCTAAATCAATTTAACATATAACCAGTTCATATCAAACTAGAAATCAAGCAATTTAGGCTTTACATAAACCTAAATGACGGAGTAAATCATCTCAAACTCAAAACCTAATTCTACAATCAGAATTCACCGAATTATAAACTTGATCGTTGAAAACACGTGTAACATAATCCTTATTTGTTAATGCGACACACAACCGCTAAATTAGATCAATGAAATTCAAATAACACAAGTAGAAATGTATACAAATAACAATAAAGCATATGTTAAGATGAACGAAAAGTACCTGATAGATTATGGTGTCTGTTTGTGTGTGTGTGTGTGTGTGTGATGAAGAGATTTCTACAGAAGATAAACAATCGATCGATGGAGTCTGAAATCGGAAAGGAGAATAATCGCCGAGGATCTATCAATGAAAGGGGAAATCCAAATTAAAATATAAAAGCTTGTGACTTTTATTATTTATGTATTTTATTATTACTATTATTATTATTATTATTATTATTATTATTATTATTATTATTATTATTATTATTATTATTATTATTATTTTTATTATTATTATTATTATTA
>BJCO01005427.1:0-10264 GCA_018326465.1 Flaveria floridana
ATATATATATATATATATATATATATATATATATATATATATATATATAATTTAATAAGAAATTCTAAAAATGCTTTATTGTATTTGTAACATTAACGACTTAAATATATAAAATACGAAGACTCTTGTATTAAATTAATCAACAGATGAGATTTTAAAGAGAAAAAATAAAAACTAAAATCCGGTTTGACTGGTCCGCTTCACCGATTCAAATATAAATGGTTTAAATTGCATATTTAGATTGGTTCACAGTGGTGAAAATTTTATAAAGAAGTATTGCGTAAATATGAGGAAAAAGCTATATTTGACAATAAAAATGACTTCATATTACTTTTATCAACACTTGAAGGTTGCAACAACCCTCAAGCATTGTGCCAAGACCCTCGATTTGTAGGTGGAGATGGTGTCACATTCTACTTTCATGGCCATAAGGACCAAGAGTCTTGTAATACTTAGTTGAGAGATAATATATATAATTATCTTAAAAACTCTTGTATTCTTTTACTTATTATATCACTATCAACTGAGTTCTTGATTCTACATTCGTCAAACGAATGAGATTTAACAAGTTATCCGACCACAACCTTCACATCAACGGTCATTTCATCGGAATACGCAACCCTAACGAAGAGCATCTCTACGTATCCTACGACGATATGGGATGATAACGAAGAGCATCGATATGGGATAATAACGAAGAGCATCTCTACGTATCCTACGACGATACACTTCTATCCCTTGATGGTATCCGACGTATCCGACCACAACCTTCACATCAACGGTCATTGGTATACTATTCGACGATCACAAACTCCTAGTCGGGGCGAGGAAAGCATCGATATGGGATGATAACGAAGAGCATCTCTACGTATCCTACGACGATACACTTCTATCCCTTGATGGGAAATACTGGAGTTATCGTAATTCGTCCCTAATGATCACTCGAACAAGCCCGACTAACAGCATTGCCATTGAAGTGAAGAATAGTTTCCGGATTACAGCCACCGTGGTCCCTATCGGGGCGGATGAATCGAGGGTTCATGGTTATAATATTATGAATGATGATTGTTTTGCACATTTGGACTTGAGGCTTAAGTTTTATAGTTTAAGTGATGTAGTGGATGGGGTGTTAGGACAAACTTATAGGAGAAATCATGTGAGTAAGATAAAGGTTAGTGCAAGTATGCCTGTAATGCGTAATATACCAAAGTACTCTACGTCGGGTATATTTGGTGCCGATTGTGTTGTTTCCCAGTTCGATCGTTGGATCAGGACGTCAAAGATGGTTACCGGTGAGGTGTTCTAGTCCATCTTACATTGTAAGTATTACATGTATTTTCGTAATAAAATAAAATAAAAATGTTATTATAACGCATTTGATATGCTTAGGTGGTTGTTTTCCTTTCGTATTCCACTATTACGTTTACTATAATCATTGTATGAGCAACATATGTGGTGTTTATGTTTATAAATTTCATATATAACACCTCAACATTTATACTACTCGGGAGCACTTAATATGACATTTGTCTTGCAGAATGAACACTGATAATAAGACTTTTATAAATAGTATAAGAGTAGGTTAGGGTCCATGGTGACAGACAAAGAAAGATAGGGTTAGGGTTTAAACAATATAACTCGATCAGAGTTTGACTAGGTTCAAGATGGGTTTGTTTAACTTACGAGAGCTCGAGCTCTATTTCTAAAATTCAAGTATGACACTCAACAGCGACTCTGGCGCGACTCATTTATTAATTATTAGTTATTAACTATTTATTATTTTATTTATACAAATTCATAACTTATTTTGTATATTTTATCACCGTGTATCAAGTAGAATGGCTTACAACATAACCACTAAGGAAGTAATCAATCACATGCGAAGAAAAATTGTAATAGATGGATGTAACATGTAACTCCCCATGGAGTTAGTTAATAATCTCATAAAGATATGAAAGTCTCATAAGTGAAGTAATTGATAATTGTAACCTACCATATCATCTTAATATGTTGCAAACCCTAATCAACCACTTGTGAAAAAGGAAAAGTGTAACGTGGATAGCTCTTAAAATAATTAAAGTTTTACAATTAAGAATTAAAAGCAACAACCTATTAACATATCAAAAGAGATAAAACATCAAAAGTGTCAAATTTATACTTTTGTTTTGTAGATGTAAAGTTTTACTACACATGCTAACCATTTATACTTACGACGGATCCTTAAATAAAACCAACTAAATGATACTAGTGCCTTGGAATAGCACCATACCTTAAGAATCATACTTAGACACTTGGAGAAAAATGCATATTAATGATGACCCCAACTCCAAAGAGCCTCCTAGCACAACTTCATCAACAATCATGATCATAAATAAACGAAACTAATGAGTGCATACAATATAATTCTACTCATATCATAGCTACTTGCAAATCTAAAGTAGTTTGATAAAAACAAATCTTAGATTTAATGTTTTGCATGGGTTCTATAAGGGGCTCTATTCACGTGTGTTGTGAGTGACTCTATTTACATGTCCCAACGTTTACATTTCACTCGTGATGCCCCTCACGCTACCCCATCACGCCCGCCCTGTTGCGGTGTTCGTGACTGGGATGGTCATGCGGGTCCCGCCTCCCTTCATGCCCCCCAAAGAATAGCCTTACCTATTTGTTAAAAAGATGTCTAGAAAAACGAAAAGTCAGTGTCAATAAAACGTTGTATCACCAAATTCACCAGCCGAATCAACCATCAATCAAAACGATTTTCCCCCTTTCACTTTCTTTATTGTTAACCCCTATTTAAACATCACCCACAATCGTTAATTTCGCCCATACCCACTGCATCAATCAAATATTCAAATTGTTATCTTTTCTCAAAATCGTATCACCAATCTCAAACTCCTGCAACAATGTCTCAGGTACATAATATATCTTCGTCGTCTCAATTTTGTTCGCAATCAAATTAGGGTTACATGTTTATTTGATCTGTTTATGTTATTATTTCATTTGATTCTACCAAATTCAATTGTTTGGATCGGGTAATTATGATCCTGATTGAGGGTTTCTGTTACCATCAGGAACACTTATTTTTTCGATCGATTTGAAACCCGATTAATCAGTATTATATAAGTTTAGGTAAAATTTCTTTCTGTGAGTAATTATGTTGTTGGGTTTTGAAGAAGATAAACATTCATGGGCTTATTCTGGATCTTGATTTGTGTTACTTGTTGAAGCTTTTTGAGTTGTGATACTATTTATAAAGGAAAGTTCAGCATCGAACCAACTTTAGAGTACTAAGTGAATCGTATAAACACATGTACCTATAGCTTTAAATGTGATGCAAAATTGTATAAGTGATTATTGTGATGCTTGTGGTTAATCATCTGAAAAGGATTGATGGTTGTAAGTTGGGTCTGAGATGAAATCCCCAATTTGCAAGCTTTTCATTTTTATTTGATGTGTGCTACAACCAAATTTTTGGGCTAAATTCGAGTGGATTAAGGTTCAATTTTGTCACCGGTAATGTAGTAATTCGTGTTTCATTTGAAAGGAGTCATCTTTTTGCTATTTGGTTATTAGACTTTTTGGTTGTAAATTTCTTAAATTGATCTTTTATGGTATTGTTATATGAGAGTTTAGCTGTTCTGTAAGAACATATATGCCTCCAGTTTAAATCAAATAATCCCACAGAATGATAAATAGTTGACTATTCTAGAGATGAAGTACTTGTTTATATTTTTATGGCAATGCAGACCGTTGTTCTTAAGGTTGGCATGTCTTGTGGTGGCTGTGTTGGGGCTGTGAAGAGGGTTCTTGGCAAAATGGAAGGTTAGTTATTCATCTTTTTTTTTATCTCGTGGTTTAAAAAGAAGCGCTCAGCCTGAGGCACGAGGCAATCTAAATTCTGAAAACCGCCTCAGGGTTTTGAGGCGGGAGTGCAAGTACATCATAGTCAAAACTAGGGTCTATAACTCGGTAAGAGGTTGATGTGTAAAAACTAAAAACAAACAGAAAATTGAAGTGACTATGAATGGTTTACTTGATAAACAGAAAATTGAAGTGACTATGAATGGTTTACTTGATAAAAAGGATGACACCTGAAAGAGATGAGAGTGATACAACGTTTAGTTGTAAATATGGTTTGTTTAGTTGTATGCAGATGTGTAGCTCTCATCCGCGCCTTGGCCTTTGTGACCTAAACGCCTCAGAGTGCCTCATGCTTTATAAAATGAAGTTTTATCTAATCAAATGTTCACAAAATAAAGAGAAAATGTTCTTTCTGGAAAATAATATTTGAGATTTCCAACTTAAAGGTTGATATAAGTTCATCTTTGTATTACTTTTTGTTTTATTTTTCACTTTTCAGGGGTGGAAACTTTTGACATTGATCTGGAACAACAAAAGGTGACTGTGAAGGGTAATGTGCAGCCTGATGCAGTTCTGCAGACAGTTTCCAAGACTGGGAAGAAAACTGAGTTTTGGCCAGCTGAAGGAGCATCAGCTACTGCTTAATCCCTGTGTAATAAATGTTTTTTTTTTTTTTGAATTTGGTATTGTGACTGTATATTTTAAACCATCCAATGACTGTAACATTCAGTATTTTCCTCTTAAATAAATGCAAAACATAACTGTTGTGTTGTGATTTCTTGGACACCATTGGATTTCATCTTTATTATGTCAAGTGGCATGATGCGAATGATTCATTGGCTCATTGTAGTTTAAATTTCAACCAATGATTCTTGATTCATAAAGAGCACATGCTTGCTGTCAATCCTGGAAGTCTGAAATCAAGTTTGAATATCGACGCATCCTCCAAGGTAGTGTTCTTAACTGCTCCTTGGTGAGGGTTCTACATAAGCAATTTCAAAGGTAGTGGTCTTTACTAAATGCGAATTAATACAACCAAGTTAAAGTAAGATGAGAGAACCTAGAAAACCAATTGGTGGTTTTGGTTTTCACCTCTTTCATGATGTACAAGAGCAAGGTACATAAATACATGTCTTTAGAGGGTTGAAAATGAACGGAATCAACTAATCGTGTGGCACAGAGCCTCACTCCTTAACTGTATAATCTATATATAAAAGCCAAATCAACTTTATCCACCATAAAAAAAACTACTGGTGGGTCGATGCTATAAATCTTACAGGATTGTAAAAAAAAAATATGGTTTATAGAATGTTGATGTGATAACCAATGAACCTTTTCATTTTCATACGATGTATGACTTCTGGGAATTCTTGGGACCCCTTTTCTTTCGCGGGTTAGAAGTGATCATGCAAGAAAAGGCAGTAGCAAGCTCAGAATCCTCATCTGTCATCAAAATCTTGGCTTTTTCCGGGTTTGCAAGGAGCAGTTTCGATACAAGATACCCTGCAATTGTCCATGTTTGAAATAAGCGCGATTGTTTCCCTATGAAGCGTGCCCTTTTGGTGTCGTAGTATTCAGGCCACTTGTCTTGAGCCAAACGCCCCTCGGCTATCTTGACAGCTCTTGCTGCGATCTCTGGTCTGCCCATCTTGATGCATGCCACTGTAAGCTGTAAATAGAAAATAATGCAAACCAAGTTCATCCATTGTAGGAAGTAAGCTTTGACTTTCGAATCAGTCAAATTAACTGTTTTTCGTATTTGAAATTCTCACATAATGCATTTTGGGGGCTGGTTGGATTTGTGTTTTGTAACTGTTTTTAATGTGTGGATAAAAAACTTACAGCTTCTGATCATCTAATTATTTAAGGCTCAATAATCAGTTTTGAAAGTATTTACTCATTTCACAAAACATTCTCTTTCTCACAAAAAGGGTAGGGTCTTTTTGATAACTTTATTTATTAATTCCTTGAATTGTCAATTATATCTAACACGTTTATCTATAACACGTTTTTTACAGTTGATTATCTTATTCTTATTATTCAGTATCACATAATCACTATTGAAACAAGACATCCAAATACCCCAATATAATTAAGTGTAGGATACTGATCAACAATTTTCTTTTGCACACAAATTCGGCAATGAAATTAAAGATCACGTATAGTTAATTTGAACTCAAAAGACTAGATACAAACCTGCCAAAGCAAAGTGGGCCATGAACCTCCATTGTGGTATGACCATGGCCTGCAAAATCCCACAAAATGAAATTACAGAGAAAGCAACGGTTTTGATATAAACAAAAAAAAAGAATATTAAGAAAATATTATCACGTGTTTTTAGGATCACTGCCGGTAATAATTTGCCATTCTTGACCTTCAAGAGCAGGATAACAAATCTTGAAAGGCATATCAGCCACTAGATCAGCCCATTTAGCTTCAATAAGATCCAAGATTGCATTTGACTGGTCAACGGTGACTAAACTGCTTACTACTGACCAAAAGTTTCCTAACGAGAAAAACCGAAAGTCCATATGGGCCGGTTGAAGGTTTCCAATAAGATAACCTCCTTTATTTGGCATCCATTCTACTAGCCATGGAGGAATTTGATCAGGGTATATGTTGAACTTATTGACAGCATCATAAGAGTACTCTTCAGTCTTGTAGCGGTAGATTTCATTAAGTTTTTTCAAATCTATCCAGTAGTATTCTCTTATGTGGAATGATAATGCAACAAGACGATTGTTTAAGGCTCTTATTAGGTCTGCTGATCCATCCTCCGGTGCAAGCATCTCACGTGCACACATTAGTGCAGAATAAAATAGTGCCTGAAATCATGGGTAACGTCATATCAATCACAAGCTAGTAATCACCCTTAAATTTGGTCAACATGGTGCACCAAGATTCATCTGTGGTTGAATTGGTTTATTGTCTATATTAGAGGTGGCGAGATGTAGCGTCAAACAGACTTGGTAATTGGACAAACCTGGTTCAAGATGAAATGGGCCATTATATTATAGATTGATGCAGGCACGTTAGGTCAACTCACAAACACTTCCTTGTGCACTTTTAACAAATAATTAATGAGATAATTATGATTACATAAGCAATGTTACAATAACAATAATCACCTTTTAAATAAAAATGAATTTGATGGTTGCATGCATTAAAATTTGACATTGGTTGACCATTAACCCGTTTGACCCGTTCCCTCTCTAGCTAAAATTGTATGATCCGTTTGAAATAAAACACGCGCCAAATTGGTCCTTTTACAAGTAGAGATCCATTTGTTTTGCCTTTGTTGAAGGATATTCCAGATATTTAACAAATTGTCTAACAATTATTCTGAAAAGAAGTGTTTAAGACAAACACTATAATCTTCATTACCTGGATTTCAAGAGGGTGTCCATGAATTCCCATACGACGATCAATCATGCACGGACCATCAGCTACCAGCAAAGTAGGAAACATATCAAAACCATCAGCAAGACATAACTTTAGAATCATTTTGATTCCAGTTTGAACATCAATTCTCTCCACCAGTGACATATCTCCAGAACACTTTCCATATGCACGTAACAATATAATCCACCATAATCCTGAAAAAAAAAGAGCATATGAACAAAGATTTATGTTTTGAACTGATTATTCAAGATCATATAATCATTTTAAAAAAAGTAAATCAAAACACCTCCTAATAATTACCAGAATCAACAGGGGCAACACGGCCAATTGCAGCCTCTCCAAAATCAGGGTCTAATACTTCCTCGGTTGCAGTGTCATCACCCTCAAGTGGTACCGTACGAACCTTGAAACTTGCAGGCATTAATCCTTGACCAGGACTATGACAATCCATCGTTTTCTCCCAGCTCTACAAAACAAAAAAAAATTGAACTATAATCATTACTTCTCATTTTTTTTCAGCACATAGTGTAATCTAGCAAAACACCAAATTCTTGAAATTCAGGAACACAAGGAAGATTCACAAAGGTAAAAGTGGGAAAATGGGATGGGCAACAGGTCAAAACATGTAACTTTTTTGTGTAGACCAAAATGAAGTAGGTCATTTGGGACCATTTTTTTTTGCTTATAGATATTTTAATGTGCTAGTTATGATAAAAAACAATATTATTACAAAACTAACCTAAATCTTTGCACAAATGATTTAGGAGGTTGTATGAACTATATATAGACTACGGGCGACTTTCAACCCGTTCAATCATTTAACCGGTTCCCATTTTAAGCTAATTATTCTGATCTGACCCGTTTGAGATACGACACAACCCAAATCAACCAATTTTTTAGTAAATGGGTTGAGATTGCCACCTAAGATGATAAAACTTTGTGGGCCCCATTCTTGATGATCTAAAGCTAATGTTGTAGCATTATCTGTCCATTCTAATTAGAAATTTAAATAAAAGATGGAAAATGGAAAATGAACTATTAACTACCTGCAATTGAAGTGTATGAAGGATGAAATTTCGGACAATATCATACTCTTCTTTTAATAAGAAAGCTATACCAGAAGGTATAAAGTCACGAATGAAAACTTGATCATAGTTAAGAACACTGGAGCTTGTTGGGTCGTTTGCAGCTATTGTTCCAATAGGACTACCACAGTAGGTCACTATGGATTCACGCAGTAAATCCCACGCTTCTTTCTCAATCATATCAGATAACGAACTCTCATTGTCTTTCTTGAACTTAAGAACGTCCTCTGAACCCACGAGATTTGGGGAATTACCCGTTTCTTGAAATGTATTAAACTCTTTAGCGTTTTCCACAAACAATGTACCATTCTCATTTTCAGTAGTAATTTCACTAACACTTTCAGCATTTTGGCATTTACAACTGAAACTTTCACATCGTCGATTTTTAAAATTTTTAAATCGAATGCTAGGAATTCTAGGAAACTGGTGATAAATACTTGAGCACTTGAACAACCGGCTGACGTTTGAGCCACTTTTCTTTTTGTATTTTATAACCGATCCAAAAGAATATGTTGAGTCAGACTTAATAAAAGGTGTAGCCCCACTTAACACTTGCAGAATTGCTTCAGAAGATCCCATTGCAACCATTACAGTTCAAGTATCCAAGCAAAAAAGAAATAATTGTACCAAATTCAATCACTCTAGTCCTCCACTTCTGTTTAAAAAGAATAAGAACATAAAAAGTTCAAAACTATATTATGTAGCTTCAAATCTTGGTTTACAGGATCAACATAGTAATTTGGCCATATCAAACATCAAGATTAATTTCGCCTTTAACTGGCCATATCAAACATCAAGATTAATTTTGCCTTTAACTCTCTTAAAGACCACCTGCCCATGCAAGCTGCATTTTACCTGATCCGGTGTATTTCATGAGTTTTCTGGTAACAGATTCTCATAGTTAAAAAAACATCAAGATCAAGGGGCTAAGAGCCTTTGAGGACAAAATCTTAAACCCTGAAACTGGTAGTTAAAATTAGATCAAACATAAAGGCATAATTAACAAGAATTTCTATTTCAATTACAAAATTAAAGCATTGTTCTTGTAGCAATCTGAATATCATTTGCATGATAACCTCAACTTCCCCTTAAACCCAAATCAATATAAATCTCAACTCCCTAATTAATCACAAACCTCATGTACTCAAATCACATACAGTACGCTAATTAAACCTAATTCAACCCAAAATTCATACACCCAAATCACGATTACAGAAAACCCCCTTTTAACCTCGGTAAACATGAATCATCTTCTACAATACATCCACCATACAGTACAACAATAAAATTCAAATTCAAGATTTCTCATTTTCTCCATTAAATCGTTAAACCCCATTTGAAAACAAACAATCAAACAGCATTTGGGAGTAGATTCTGAACAACACGATCCAACTTACAGTAAAACTAAAGATAATCTAAAGAAAACCCACCAAAAATTACCTGATTGAAGAGGCTTTGATACAGAAATCGGAGTTGAATCGATTAAAGATTATGAGCTGTTGATAATCAGTTGAACAATTGAAGATTTGCGTTAGTATGTTGATTGATTTAGTGAATAATAATGATGATCAAAATGGGTTTGTTTGTGTGTGAAGGAAAAGAGAAGAAAATAATGGAAATGGAAACTTGAACGCATGAATAATCGAAGAAATAATCTTGAGACTGTTTCGTTTATGGCCATACATGTCTGCGTTTTTTCCTTTTAAAAGAAAATATTATTTTTGAAAATTCAAAGATATATTTTCTAGAGAATCACATATTTCACACGTGTAACCATCAGGGCTTGCCCTGGTGGCCACCTCGATGAGGGTTAGAGCTCGGTTGGCCAAAGGTCACCGGTTCGAACCTGAGGGGGGGAAGGTTTACCCACAATATGTGGGGTTCCTGCCCGAAGGTTTTCCCACCCAGTTCGT
>BJCO01005428.1:0-10264 GCA_018326465.1 Flaveria floridana
CTTTATGTTGTTTCTGTTGAAGATCGTTGAGTTATGTTGATCTATTTGATTTCATCAGTTTGATACGTATGAAGACGATTATATACTGTAATTGAAATAGTATGTTAATAATTTTGTCGTTTGGATCATCATTGTGTCTATACTGTCTAATTTCTGTGAATTTTGTTATTGATTGACATCATCATTGTGTCATAGGTATCATCATTGTGTCATAAGTATCATCATTGTGTCATAAGTATCATCATTGTGTCATAGGTATCATCATTGTGTCTTTTTGTTCGTCATTGTGTCTTTTGTATTGTCATTATGTCAACTTAAAAAAAATGTTATGTTTTTAGCCACCGTTTTTTTTTATCGTTGTATTTTCTATAACTATCATCTGTAACATAATATCATATTTTATGCATATCAACTCCAGATACTTTCCAAAATCTTTATAAAAGTTTAAACGGATTTTTATATAACTTTGAAACTTAAGTTTACACTAGGTATTTTTTTTATATAACCCTAAACCCTTAAACCTTTTTTTAAGAAAATATACAAGTCAATATCCAAACATATTTATTAAGCACCAAATAACAAAATACAGTTCGTAAATCGTTCAAGATACAGTGCAGAAATACGATTAAAGTTTAGAAAACTAATGCTCATAAAAAATGAGCTTATATTTTTGACACATGCCTGAGTAATATCAATCGATTAACTTGAACATACACATGTAAATCTATATATAAAAAGAAAGAATCATGACCTTAAACTCATTGTCGCAAGCATTCAACATCAAATATGATCAATTTGCAAAAGCTAAAAAGCCTTCCAACCATCTAATGAATCTTTTCTTGGTGTTTCACTCTCGAATGAAGTCTTGAACGGGTCATGCGACCCAAAAGGTTCTGCGTCATCAAAAGATGGGAACCCATGATTGAAATCAGAGGAATCATTGCTGTTTCGCATGGAATCAAACCTTGAGAATGATTCACGAGGTTGGAAAAGGGAATGACCAAAATCAGAATCAGCAGTACTGTGCATGGAATCAAATCTTGCAAGGTTCTGAGAGGGGAAGAATCCCTGATTGGATTCAGCTTCTGAATCTTGTGCTGTGCTTCGGAAAGAATCAAATCTAGAAAAGGAATCATGGGGAGCATTGCTGGAGAAGGAGTCAAATCTAGATAAATTGTTAAATGAACGATCTTCGGGTCCATCAAACATGGGTGTGCTGGGAACTGAATCTGCAAAAACTGAAGTAAATGGGCGTTGAGAGTTGCTATAAGCAGGTGTGCTTGGAACCGAATCAGCAAAAGATGAAGCAAATGGACCATGATTATGGAACAAGTTGCTTCCAGGTGGGGAACCAGTATAACTATATGCAGGAGTGCTTGGAACAGAATCAAATATGATTGTGTTCTTGTTTGTTTTAATGGGGTTTAGCCCCCAGCTATCAGATGAATCGAATAACATATTTCCATGAGAACTTTCTTGATCCATATCCTGCAAAAAAAGAAAAAGAAAAAATTAAGATCATGACAAAATAAACCATCTTGCAATGGCCCAAACAATATCAAGTATTTTCATTTCTTCTAGTTTACCTGATGGTCTGTAGCACGGAAATCCCAAGCAGAGTCTGAATCATAGTGATTGTCAAATGTGGCGTTGACTGGCTCATCAGAAGTTTTTCTATCCGAAAACACAGACTCACTACACCATTACAGAGAAATTTCAAATAATGAGCTCCCTTTTTACCCCAGTAAGATAAAAAACATTTAATAGCGAAATTTAGACATAAACTGAGCATTGTGAGAAATCCCACACCTCTGGGTTTTTATAGCATCGGGTGAGCTGTCTTGGAATATCTTAGATGGGCTTTCTGTAGAGTTCATGGTCTCAGGTGGAGTTTTCACAGAATCGTCTTTATGTGGCTCCACTGATTCATTGGCTTCCGGAGACTCTTCAGATTTATTGATGGTATGTGAGGGGGATGAAGCTGTAGTTGATTGTTCATCTTGGAAAGCAGACTTGTTTTTAACTGGTAAAGACTTCTGTTTTGGAGGAGCTATAGTGTTTTGCACATCCAGTGTAAGTTCTTTCACATATGTAAATCCTGCAGGATTGATGTAAAATATGTAACTAGCTTCCACATATTAAGAGGTAACATATAGAAGCTTATGTAACAGAAAGATATTAAAGCCGCATTTGGTTTACCCTCGTCTTCGAACTTATCCCAACTTTCATCCCAATCAGCTGCTCCTTCTTGAATGCCAACTTGCCAACCTAAACAAATTAGGTAAAACAAGAATTAAGCATGATGCAACCAGACAGAAAGATTTGATCAACAAAAACTAACTATTTGACTAGTAATGTTTTAAGGAAAAGTTTATAATGGTGATATCAGATACAATTCCGTCTTGTGCATCAAATAATGGACGGTGTTTCTTTTGATATTTGTAAAACAAATTTAAAAAATTTAGCACAACTGCAAAAAGGAGGATTGAGCACACACGTGATTAGGAAAATGTACAAAAACAATATCAATGAAATTAAAACTAATGAAAAAGAAGTCAAACATCTGCAAAACTAAATTGTTCAGACAAAGACGTTATATGTCCTTTAAATTGAAACGGTATTAATGAACCAAGTAATATAGTACACCTAGCATTAAAAGTGTCATATTCTCAAATTTTAAAGTATAGCATTGGCAACATGTTGTGTAGAGTTGGCTGAAGAAAGAAAATGGAAGGAACTTAATAAACAATGGCCACTCAAGCAAGACTGAAATAACTAGGCGACACAAAAGCACTTCACATACATATAACCATCAAAAAGCCAATGCTCGACCATTTCACCATCCTTCTAATTAAATTTCAAAATGTATTTCAAGGTCAAATAGATCACACTTCCTTCTGCAAGTGTAGTATTTGAAGTGAATAGAAAATCAAATGAACAGAACAAACTCTTGACTTGTTAATAGCGTGTGATTCAGCAAAATATTCTTAAGAAGTGGAGAAAGATGCTAATAGTCAATGTTTAATATAAAAGAGTAGTGTCTAATTCATATATAATCAAGTTTCTGCAAAAGTGAAAATAATTACTAGAGATGCACATTTTAACAAAATTTTAGGAATGAAATTATGGTGGACATGAAATTACCAAACGGCAGCTCAACCAGCGATGTTGGTTTCCCGCGCAATCCATACATTTTGGAGCGCTCATTTAAGGCTTTTATTTGATCCTCAAGATCCGCTCGGATGCGATCAACTCGGGCCTAACATTCACAGTAACATGTCATTGTAATTATCTGCAACCAAGTGAATAACATAGTACTTATATACCCTTAGCAAGATTAATCAGCATAAAAGATACCTGAATATCATCAGGTTTCCCATCCTGATCTAGCTTGACAATTGCTCGGTAAAGCTCCATCTTTTTTTCCTAAATATGCACGGGGCAATCGCTCAGTAGAGTCCTATTTTGGGGAAAATGCAGTATAAAGTTAACCCTTAAACAATTCAATTAGTGTACCTGTATATCACGAAAAGTGGCCTCCTCTATACTCAGTTTAGAAGCTACATCTCCAGCCTGCTTGTATTTATCTTCATATTTCTTGGACAGTGATTCAACCTGGATACCAAGTTGCTCAGTCTCTCCGAAAACAACTATTATGCAAAAATATATGTTTTTTTAGTATATTCAGAAATATACCTCTCTTCTGTCAGCAGAAACCCTTTCTGTAATCTCATTTAATCGAGAATCACAGCGGCTCTTGTACAAAATCTGACATCAAAGAACAGAACACAAAGTTGGATTCTTAACCTTCAAAATGTAATAGTATTAGTATCATCTTGTTTGATCCCAGCAAGCAAATGCACCCACAAAAAAGGCTAGAAACATTAGAATTAGAGAACTTACAAGTTCCTGCATCTTGCCCCTGTAAAACTCTGTCTTCTGTTTAGCTTCCAATATATCTTTTTCAAGTTCACCAACCTGTCCAGAGAAAGTAATGATCAAGAGAGTCAGAGCCATATGATGGCCACCTCAGATAGATTAAAAGAAACACAAAAAATGTCCAAAATCAAACTTCAGTTGTTCAAAACTTCTACATAACTCCAAATTCATAGTAGTTTCTGATTAATAAAAGTAAAAATATGTGTTTCACCTTTTTATCCGCCTCTGTTGCCTCCTGGAACTTTAAATTCAATGAATTCTGCTCTTCAGTACTAAGCTGATCCACCAGATGTTTCTCCAGAACAGGAACTCTTGGTTTTTGGTGTTTAGGTTGCACATCTTCATCTATAGGAACTGGAACTGGACGAGGCGGCCTTGCTGCGGCATGGCGGACCTGTCCTTGGGCAGTAATCCTGTGTCCTTGTTGGGCGCCTAGGCAGAAGGAAGGAGATTTAATGTTACATAAATAAGACATTAAAAAGTTTAGCTCAGATTTGAAATATGACAAGAATTAGCATCTACCTGGCTCAGATCTCCAAACTGGAGCACCATATGCAGCAGGTGCTTGACCTGACCCTTCATACAAAATGCCAGCTGGAAGCACCCTAGGAAGAGGGCGACCTTCCCTGTACCGCTCCATGAGGTAGAGAGCAATACAGAATTCCTTTAAAGAAAGCATGCTGTCCTTGTCTTGATCAGATAAATCCCATACCTGCATTAGGATATCTGAAATCCAAGAATAAGCACAAAATATTGTAACAAAACAAAGCAGGAGAGAAAATGATGTTTGCCTACCTCTTGGCAACTTCCAACTTAAAAACAGAGTGCGGGCCTGCTCACCCGTAATTTTCCCATCTTTGTCTGTGTCTACTTCCACAAATACCTTAGTGTACTTTTGGACATTTGACTGTGTCATCTTCGGCCAAGGTTCTGAGGACTGACTAAATGTAATATTTTCAGCTCTAACAGGAGATGATGAGGAATTCGGTACAGGAATTTGCTGATTGTATTTTATAGTTGACTGCACTTTCTGGTTTTGACTAGCAGTTGGTTGTTGGGCGACACTGATTTGAGAGGATTGATTTGGTTTTACAGGAAACTGTGTCCCTGCAGGGACAGGACCATCAGATGACAAGACATTCAATCCAGGTGCAGAAGACATAGGCACCTGAAAATTGGTCATTCCTGCAACAGGGGTGCTAGAATCTTTAGCTCCAGTTTCACTAACAGCAAAAGTGTGACCATTTGGTTTGGATGAAAGCCCGTTACTAGTAACTTGAGAAGAGACACTAGGTGTAGGTCCACCACTCCTCTCACTAAGCCAATTATTAAAAAGGCTTGAATTTGAAGGACGAGGGCCTGCCACTGTGTGTCCACCTGGCGGTCCATGACTCGCCCCATGCTGAGGTTGGATTGTGGAACTAGAAAGTGCAGGCACATGTGGCCTCATGCCTTGAGTTTGCTGAGATGGATAACCCTGTGGCCCACTCATAGCAATACTATGAGAAGCTACAGGAGCACTACCACGCATCTGCAGGGAAGGTGGGCCCGCATTTAAGCTTGATTGAGGAGCCGCTAAGGCTCCAAGATTGATTTGAGGAGCAGGAATTTGAGCAGAATTAGGTCCATATAATGCTGCTTTCACTATTTCTGGGGTAAGATCTCTCTTACTTTGTGCAACCGTTACAAGTTTCAGATAATTGTAAAACTCAGCTCGCCCAAGGTAACCAGTTCCATTTTGATCAGCAAGTGTCCATATCTGCACGAAAAATTACAGCTTGTTGATCAATCTTTTTACCAATATAACAATCTAAAGTCTAAAACCGTTTTAAACAAGGTATTTGATATGCCGCATAAGAATATTAAGTAACGTTAACCAATCATATCTTAGGAATCTTAATACACGGAATCACAATATGGAGCCACAGATTGCCATAAATTTGCATATGTAGCATTACATGAATAATATTTATTTGCAATGGCTACACAAGTCATAAACGTAGAAAATTGCTACAAGCTTTTACTGGCCATAAAGAAACAAAACATGAAATAAGTTATTTGAATATGATACATATTACATGAAGGAAACTGTAAAATAATATCAGATCAAATAGAATAAAGAAAATGTAAACATCATACTTATATGATATATAGAAAGGTGAAATAAGAAACAATAAACAAAAAGAATTATAACTAAACAATTTGAAATAAAAGGAAACTGTAGAACGAAAACAAGATCAAAAAACATAAAGTGTAACAGAGTAACATGTGCTAAGAACACTTAGTGGTTAAAACAGAATTGTGTTAAAACAGAGTTGTTTAATGTAAAAGATGTCTGAAGTCTGAACTAGTAAATTCATCGAGAAATGATTGAACCTTCCAGTGACTTGTTACATGCCAAAACAAACAAGACAGAGAATTTACTATGTCACTTAATGTAGTTATGTTTGTGTTACAGCATTTAGTTTGCCTCCTAATAAATCATACATAAGTGATAAACCTGAACACTATTCTTGATTGATTAAGAATTCCAAATTAAGCAAAGGCGGTGTGTCATTGATTAAAATCTATCAAAGGAAAAATATTATGTGATAAATACTTCACGTAATCACGTCTTATGAACATAAATGTTCCTCTCTGATGATAAACTGATGGACAACCTTATCACCTCATGACTTAATGATGAAATAAAGCTATATATATGGCACCACAATTTCTTGAATGTCTATATGCGGCATTAATATATACTTTAATATGCAATTGTTATGTACATATAAGAAAGCTGTACAAACTAACTTCAAAATTGAAGCCTAGAATAGTTGCTAAGCTTGTGTAATTTTCATATTCATAATAAAATTCTCTTTCAACTTCTGTTTTATTTGATCAAGCTGCTGGATTACATTTCCTTGACCACGTATGTATCGAATTCAAAATTCAAATAAACTTTCATGTTTTTATTATTTATTGTATCTGAAAACCATTTCTGGCCATTTCATGCTTATTAACAAAGGGTGGTAAATAAATATTTTGGTGACACTTAATACACCAACTTCAAAGGATTTATGACACCATATTATGATATTTTCACACAAGGCATTGGTTAACTTCATAGTTATGTTAAGTCATATTACAATAAACATCTACTCAGCATTCCTCATCACCTTGTTTAACTTCATAGTGGCTCTAGATGATGATCTGAAATCTGAGTAAGCAACTGCTACAGACGCGTACACAGACACAATCTACATAGGCCTCCAAACAATAACCAACAACAACCATAAACATTATCATCACGCATTCATACTAACAGAAATCGCACAAAACATCAAAAAAGTAAAATTCACATTACAGATCAATCACATATTACAATAATTACGCACCCTGCTTATATAAGATTATATAAGATGGCGATCGCAATACAAGCAAGGCACATGTCAGTAAGGCACAAACCAAACCCTAAGTTCAGCTCATACGAATACATATACAAGAACCACGTATCACCAACCATCCACACACGTATATCTTATCATATAACTGATTCAAGCTGAATGTTTTCTGTTCAAATCGACTTCAGATATATCAAAATTCCAACAGTAGAAACAGAATTAGCGGAATTACTCAAAAGTACTAACCTGAGCGAGAACAGGCGTAGGTAAACCAGAGGCTTTGAAGAAGGCAACAGCTTCAGCGCCACTAACCCGACCGTCTCGATCCAAATCTGCTGTTCTGAAGTAGAATTCGAACTTATCAACAATCGGTGCTCCACCAGCCATGTTATTGGATCGTATAGAGAAGAGAAGATCTGCTAGGGTTTGAGGGATCGTGAGAGAATTGTGTGGGAAGTCTTAGAGGGTTCTAACGAGAGAGTTGCATCATCGGGTTGTAAAGTAATCGCACTGTTTTTTTGACGGAGAGTTGGAGACTACCGCTGTAACCTCGCGACAACTCGATTTGTTTTGAGATAATCACATACTGTTGATGTTTCGGAGTTTTATAAGTTATAAAATCGTGTTTGTGATCGCTTATTTTGATGAAAATAACATTACTTTTTAAAAGTGGTTTTAGAAAAGTTACTTGAATTATCCTATAAACTAAAAATTTATAAAATAAAAAACTAATAGGAGGTAGTATAGGAATATAATAAAAAATTAGATTAAAAAAAGGTTTTTAAAATTTAATAAGTAACTTATTTTTTGCTTTTTAAAACTTCTTTTTACCACGTAGATTAAAAATATTTTGGGGTTTAGCAAACATTTTTTTTACTTATAAACTTTTTAAGTTAAAAATTAGTTCAAAATAAACAATTCCAAATATACTCTATATGTGTCTACCTCTACTTGGTGCACAAGGTTCCTTGGTGCATAAGGTTTTCTTATATAGACTTAAAATATTCTAAAACTTCATACCATAGTTCTTATTTGACTAGAATTAATCTAAAACTTATACAATATCATATACGTATTAGTATTCCTTTTTTTACAGGTAAATGATTACTTATGAGCCACTGATCCATTCGATTGAAGTATAGAACCGGGATCATGCTCAAGAGTAAACTCATTTTATGTGAGAAAACTCATTGGTCCATCCTAGAGTCATTTTCTTAATCACATGTGATACTTGAATCCAAGCTCTGCTCTTATTTTAATGAAGTCTTAAAGTACCTAATGTTAACCACTCAAAATGAGAAACCCCAAAACTTCACATATAACGACAAAAGAAAAATTATAGTTTGGGTCATGAAGTTTTCTTTTCCAATGTGAGTTTTTTAGAGAGTGATATCAGATTCGAAACTGATGGGGATAGACTGATATACAAGCTTCTCATCGAAGACGTGCAAGCCTAATGCCTTAGGGTTTCGTACTCGGCTAATTGATATCATTGGGTGGCTATATTGATTAATTTATTTTTTCATTAGATCATTTTTACATGAATGTTAGTTTTTTATACATTCAAAAAATACATTAATGTAATTATATGAATATTTATGAATTTTATGGTTAACAAAAATCTATATATTTAAAAAAAATGAAGGTGGTATAATAAGAATTGAGATTATGATATATGGAATACCAGTGATTTATGTTAAAAATAAGAAAAAAAATTATTGATGTAACGCTAATGTAACATCTATAACAAATAAAAAAAATGAGACAACTGCAATTCATTTTTAAACAAGTACTGTAACACCCACACTAGGACGGGGGTGTTAGTAACAATTGATACGATCACCACATCGAAAACTTAACATGATCTTTGAAGCTGGCACTTTTTAATTTCATCTTCTTCATTTCTCTTCTTAAGCATCACTAAGATACAATTATTTAAAATAAAACATACGGCATCCGGAAATGTTGGTGGCTAATAAGACTTCCAAAATATTTATCTCAAACTTTTATCTTGGTTATGCATGAGCTCATTTTTATATAAACACATTTGAACATTCATACACATCCCAGTTTTACGTTCGTATTGTTATAGCCAACCGCCTTTAAGGTCTCACACATTACACGACCAAGGCTCCACACCCATCAGGTCTTACTAACTACCGGGAGTGTGCAACAATTATACTGGTACTGTTATAACCAATGTATAAAGGTGAAAATGAAACACGTGTGACGCATAACACAAGTTTTATCAATTTGGAAACATATGTATCTCAACTCTATTAACACACCTCGAATAACATAACAGCCTTGTCTAGCGTATATCCAAAGCATCCTACCCTCATAATGGTGAGGTACCTATATACATAAAATACCTAGATTATTATTATTCACTAAGACTAAAGAGATTATTTAAACATGCTTATACTAAATGAAAGCTTACCTTATGTTTCTTAGATGCTTTAGAATCCTAAGCAGAGACATATGATGAAATTTTGAGTAACTAGGACTGAACCCCGACCTTTTATTTATAGAAGTATAAAGGCGGTTTAAGGCATGGTTGTGCCTTACTTTAGGCACAGTCGTGTACCTTACTTTAGGCATAGTCATGTGCCTTTATTAAGTACAGTTATGCTTCATGTACAAACATGGTTATGCTTCACATGCAGGCACGGTTATGCTTCACATGCAGGCACGGTTATGCTTTCTTAAAGGCACGATCATGCCTTGTTCTTAGCATGTGTAACACCCGGACCTCCAAAGAGTCCGTTTAAGTTAAATAAACATGCGGAATTTGGTCCCAGAAAATTTCATTAACAGTTAACTCCCAAAATATGTGTTTTGTGTCATCCGACACTCAAAAATGAAGTTTAACAATCCATTTACATAAACACATATTAAGAAGTTTCAAAATAATGTTAACGCGTTAATTTCTACAAAAG
>BJCO01005429.1:0-10150 GCA_018326465.1 Flaveria floridana
TATGCAACTAAACCGAGCTTATACGAGTCGAGCTCGAGCTTTATTTTCGCTACTCGAGCCGAGCTCGATCCAGAAATAACAGGCTCGAACGAGCTCGAGCTCGAGCTTTAAGAAAAACCCATCGAACCGAGCTCGAGTACTATAGGGCTCGGGCTCGGCTCGGCTCGTTTACATCCCTAGTCAAGACGTATAACTTGTTTTCCTATTTGGAAAGTTCTAGAAGAGTTTTATCACAATCACATGATTACTATCTTACATGTTTATGGTAACCATTATATGATGGTATAGTTAAAAAGAAATTACTTTTAAACAACTTATTAGGTCTGTCACAAAGCCATGTGCTTAGTTGCATAATCACCCATGTATATGCGATGTCTAGAACTTTATAAACAACTTATCCAATAAAGCTTTTGTACACATCGAGGTTAATCGTTATTTTTGTACCTTGTATGTTTATTAATGTTATTAACGATGTTATATATGTATTAACAATAAACATTTATAAATAGTATATTTTTATGATTTCATATATTGCTATCAAACTTTAATAATTACAAAATAACCCTTCCATTAATTTCATAAGACCGTTCAAGGGGTGAATTTTGGTTTTATAAATGTTGGACAAGGTGATGCTTCGAGAGGCACACAACAGGGACTTCATTTCAGCTGTGAAGGAGACGAATGGTGTTCACCATCTGCTCAGTATGATAAATCAGTTCTCGAGCGGTGATACTGACTCTATACCTAACGACCTAATCATTTTACAATGTGTTTCTCTGTTCAAGTTTTTATTAACATCTAGATACTACCTTATCTGTCTTATTCAACTTAACTTACACCACAATTAATTCAAATAAATCTCTTAAAAATAGAGGTGTGTTATTCTAAAAAGAAAGAAAAAATTATAAATGATGAGAATGATTATTATCAATTAGATCCTAAATCCAAGGGCTAAGAAAATTTGATTACATAATGGTAAATTATTAAAACTTTGAATAATAAACCAAGGGTATTTCAGTCTTAATCACATTTTCTAGTTCCACCCATTTATTTAAACGTTCATAACTTTACATACAACATTATTTTAAAAAAAATAACACCATAAAAACGAGCGTTTTTTTATCTTTCAAACGATGTTGATGCGTAAAAAATAAAGTTTTTTTTCAAGTTATTTCAGCTCATTATGTAATATTCGCTAGATCATTGTGTAATATTAGGTTATTGTGTGATATTCGTCAGATCATTGTGTCTAATGTTAAACATTTTGTTATGCATTGTGTGTTTTAAAATGATGATCTTCAAATAACACAATCCTGAACATGTAAGTTTTTTTTTACGTTTTTCACTTTATTGTGCAATCCTAATCAGGTAATTATGTAATCCTTATCAAGCAGTTTTCATTGTGTCTATCGCTAATAATCTAGTATAGTGCTAGTCATTGTGTTACCCATTATGTTTTCCATTGTGTCTGATGTTGATCATTGTGTTATCCATTGGGTTTTAAAGTGATGATTTTTAAATAACATAATGCTAGAAATATAGTTTTTATTTTTTTCTAGTTCATTATGTAATCCTAATCTGGTCATTATGTAATTTTTGTCAAGTAGCTCATTACGTATATTGCTAATCATTGAATATAGTCCCGATCATTGTGTTACCCATTGTGTCTAATGTTAACCATTGTGTCTTTTAAAATGATGATTTCAAAATAACATAATACTGAAAATGTAATTTGTTTACGTTTTCTAGTTTATTATGCAATCCTAATTAGGTCATTGTGTAATCCTCGTCAAGCAACTCATTGTGTCATTGCTAATCATCCATTATAGCGCTGGTCATTATGTTACCCATTATGTTTATGTTGACCATTGTGTTATGCATTGTGTTTTTTAAAATGATGGTTTTCGAATAACACAATAATATAAAGTTTATAAACTTTTCGTGTTTCAAGTTTATTGTGTATTTCTATCAAATTATTATGTATCCTCGTCAATTCACAAGATTACACAACAACCTGACGAAATTACACAATGAGTTAAAACATGAAAAAGATTTCTTTTATATCAACACTATACACGTTTTAAAGATAAAAAATGTTCGATTTTATGATGTAATTTTTTTCAAAAAAAATAACATATGTAAAAGTTATGAACGTGTGAGAAAAATATGAAACTTGAGAAGTGTGAACATTACCAAATTTTCCCGCAAACTAATCTTGATAAAAGAAGACACGTGTCGACATTTTAAGTTTTTCTTACACTTTTTAGTTTTACAAGACCTTGTAGTTAAAAATTTCACTAAAACAAAGCTTAAAGTTCTTTTTACCACTTTGATTTCAAATCTATACTATATAATAGAAAAGGAATTAGATAGGACACGTGTGATTAACCTTAAATTTGCGCTTTACATCTATTAAACGATAACAATTTTAAATAAGTAAACTAAATAATAAATATTCTAAATATTTTTTTTCTTATTCTAATAATTTATTAAAATATATTAATCTAAATGACTTTTTATTATATCTTATCTTAAAGATATAATATGAGTCATGTTATGTAGGCAAATAAATCCCTAGCCTTAAAAACACTCCTAAAAGACCCTAACCTTGATCTTGCTTTAAGACTTAACATGCAAATGAAAAATGAGTGTATACCTATGCATCAAGTATGAACCAACACATGTAAATGGACAGGCCCTACTAGAAGTCCTTAACCTTAATCCTACGTCTTCACGCACTCCTATGCTCGATCATGTACTAGAAAAGGTGCAACTCTATCATATCCCGTTTAATCATCTCATCCCAAGTCATCTTGGGTTTTCCTGTACTCCTCCTACCGTCTAAGGTGAGGTTCTCTACAGCTCTAACCGGCGTTGTCAATTGTCTTCTATTCACGTGGCCAAACCGTCTCAGTCTCCCTTCTCGAATTTTGTCTGTGATACATGTAACCCCTAGTCTCTCCCTAAACACATTATTCCTTATCCTATCCATCCTTGTGTGGCCACACATCAACCGCAGTATTCACATCTCTCCCACATCTATTTATCGCTTGTGCGACTTCTTTATGACCCAACAATTGGTTTCGTATAACATAGCCGGTTGAATTGTAATATACATGATTTTGTATTTATAGCTTTTTAGATATACATTATTTTTTATTTTACCAATGACTAATGACATGTAACTTACAAAACATGCATAATACTAATAGCTTTAGCATATTATATTTATTTTACTCATATAATAGATAAGTATCTAATCTAGTGAATTTATCATTGGAAACAAGCTCACCCTCATTGTTTTGAAGACCGGACCGGACCGACTGGTCCAACCGGGAATCAGAGCGTGGCTGAACCGGTTCACATCAATTCGTTTTGGAGGGCTTCGATCAAATTTTTTAATGGGTAAAAACGGGGTGTTGAATAAAAAATAAATTATTATGTTGGACATTAGATTATTGTTAAGTTTTATATATAACTATAAAATACACACATAAAGTACTTATATTGAATTCTCTATATAACTATATATATATATAATATTCTACATATATAATTATGACACCATTCGGCTTTTAAATCTGATCCGATCAGTCCGACCATCAAACCAGTATAACGCCTTCGACGTACTATCCGGTTCTGAAAATATTATTCACCCCAATCGAAGGCTTTTCTAATTCAAAATCCGGGTAAAAACCTAGATGGCAAATGGGCCATTGGATTGAATCCAAAAACCTAGAAAATGGTTTCGCTACTGAAACACACAGAAAGTGGTTCACCACCCACATTCACAACAACGTAAAACCCTCCACCACCACCAAATCAGCCAACGTAAAACCCTTCGCCACCGCTAATATCACAATTCATAATGCAATCAATTCATCATCACACCAACTCATCCTCTATATCCATCATTCAATTCGCCAATACACATCTAAGGTACGATTAATCCTTCAATCAATCTGGATATATACATTACCACATTCTATCATCTAGGGTTTGAATCAATTGAAACCTTGTGGGTATGATTCCGACGATCTGAGATTTGAAAATATGCTCTCTCTGCGCCTAAGTCGCAGATTAAGAACCTACGCTACCATAGCAGCCTCCGTTGCATCTTCTAATGGTAGTAAAATTGATTTGACTGCAAACGATATTAAAAAGCCCTTAACTTTAGAGGAACCTGCCCTTATTAAGCTCAAGGAAGAAAGGAACCCTGAAAAGTTGTTTCATTTGTTCAAGGCTAACGCCCATAACCGCCTTGTTGTAGAAAATCAGTTTGCGTTTGAGGACACTATTTCTAGGTTAGCAGGGTCGGGCCGGTTTGATTACATTGAGGAGTTGCTTGAGCATCAGAAGACGTTGAGGCAGGGTCGTCGTGAAGGGTTTGTAATGAGGATTATAATGTTGTATGGGAGAGCTGGAATGGTTAGACATGCTATCAATACTTTTAAAGATATGCATATTTATGGTTGTAATCGCTCTGTTAAGTCGCTGAATGCTGTTCTCAAGGTTTTGGCACAAGCAGGGGATTTGGAAGCTTTTGAGACGTTTTTTGGTGATGTTCGTGGTGAATTTGATGTTAAGTTAGATGTAGTTTCGTTGAATATTGTGATAGATGCGTTTTGTCGAATGGGTATGCCTGATAAAGCTTACGTTTTGATGGGAGAGATGGAAAAATCAGGGATAACGCCTGATGTGATCACATATACGACCCTTATATCTGCTTTTTATAAATTGAATAGAGCGGAAATAGGGAATGGCATTTGGAATCTTATGGTGATGAAAGGCTGTCTACCGAATCTTGCAACTTTTAATGCCAGGGTTCAGTTCTTGGTGTCTAAAGGACGTGCATGGCAGGCTAATAGTTTAATGGGTATGATGCGTTATCTTGGAATTACTCCTGATGAGGTTACATTTAACTTGGTGATAAAAGGGTTTTGCAGAGCGGGTTATATTGATATGGCCAAAAGGGTTTATTCTGCTTTACATGATGAGGGTTACAAGCCCAATGCTAGAATTTATCAAACGATGATGCATTATCTATGCAAAGAAGGGGAATTTGACATGGCGTATACTATGTGCAAAAATAGTATGGAAAAGAATTGGTTTCCAAGCGTTGATAGTATTTATCAACTGCTTCAGGGGCTGCAGACTACTGGGAATATAAGCAAAGCTAGGTTTATTTTAACTTTGGTGCATAAAAGGGTACCTTCATTTCCTGCAAAACAGTTGATAATCATGGAATCGTTTTTGAAAAAAAGTTGACATTGCGTTAGAAAAATCAATGTTCTTTGTACAGTTTTCAGAACAGTTAATCAGAGATTCATTTATGATGGATAAATATCCACGAAAAGAGATAGTTTAGCATGTTCGGTAAATTTGTTGTACCATCTTAATTAGATTTTTGATGGAGATTTAGTTGAAGATTTTGACAATACTGAACTTGAGTTCTTAAAAAAAAACTTTCTTTTTATTCTTATCTCATTCTTACGATTTAACATTCTTATATACTTATGTCAAGACAGTTTTAGTATGTAATAAGCTGGCTACTATTACAAGTTTCTTTAATTCGTTTATTGGATACTATCATTTGCGAGAAGTGGTGAGAAACGGAATGGTAAATGGGTAAAAACTTTTAACATTTGCAGCATTTCGTATGTTTTGTAAATCATGATGATATTTATGTAGTTCAGTTTATCGATTGCTGTCTGAAACCATGTGGAGATCTAAAACATGCATGATCTCAAACTTTTTTCTGTTACTTCTACTAGTGTAAAAGATATATGTTTCTGATAGTAATGTATATTCAAGTTATGTTTTTAGTGGATACCCAAATGAATATATGTAGCAAGCATACTGTTACATGCTTGTGATAGTAAAAAACTGTAGAAATCAGATGCTTCTTTAGGATCTTGGTGGAAATCTAATGGTGTTTATAATCATGTTCAAATAGAGGAGAGAAGAGAAGAGGGAAGAAGAAGTTACGATGAACAAGTTGTTTAGAATATTTGGTTTCTTATGTGTTATTAATTACTTTGACACCCACTCAGATCGTAAGTTATGGATGAAAGAGTAAAGGATGGTGGGGAAACATGAGGAAACAAGGCATTCTGACTGGAAGGTCATATAACTAATTTCAAAGGTTTGAATCAAGATTTTTTCAATATCAGTATTGTTTGTTGTGGAGATAATCACTTATAGAGCCCTATATTCAAATACTCCCAAGACATGTGAGTGTGTTCATGTGAAATACGTTCTTCTGTTGCAGGTTAGTATTGCTGTGAAGTATCAGACTTAAACTCCTCTCGTATAGTTATGACCTGGTTAACAACTTAGATTGGCAGTTATTACTGGAGACTGGAGTATCAATGCAGGATAGATAGATGTATGAGTAAATAGTAATAATATGATATAATATATTCAGTTAACAATACATTTAATTTTTTTTGTTAAAGGTCCTGCATAGTATCATTACGCTATAAAGATGTAATCCTTGCATGCACACTACAAACTTGAGCATATATGTGTGGTTGCAAATCTGTGTGTTATATTTGTGCTCATTTTAGAAAAAACAATTATTATGTGTTATATGGTAATACTTGCAGATATGCATTTTCCGTTTTGATCAGCTCTGCTTAGAACCATCTTGTTATAATATGAAGTAGAATATCCCATTTATGTTCTGAGCCGTACTACAAACGAGCATGGATGGAAACT
Source organism: Flaveria floridana (assembly GCA_018326465.1). Taxonomy (NCBI): domain Eukaryota; kingdom Viridiplantae; phylum Streptophyta; class Magnoliopsida; order Asterales; family Asteraceae; genus Flaveria; species Flaveria floridana. Next base: position 6,721 of record BJCO01005429.1, read on the forward strand.
ATGCATGACATGGTTATTGCTCCAACTGAAATTTGAGGTATGCACTTCTGCCCTTTTTATTTTCTGGTCATAATTGTTATGTTCTGAGTGAATTACAAAGTGGCACTTGGACCGTTCCCCCAAACACTGATAATGGTTCTGTCCTTTTATTTTTCTGGGTAATTTGGGTAAAGGAGACAACACTTTGGCTAATTTTATTTTAAAGAATAAAAACTGGGTTAAATATCCTCCGGCAACATACCCAAGGAAAATCAGTAACCAAAAAGAAATCTAACTTGGGTTCTATAGTTACCCAAAATTTTGGCCAAATTGAGAATTAGACACTTGGTTAATTATACTTATTACAATCACAAAATATGACACCAAAACTGAACACATACACAAGCAGCGAATATACCAAATAACCAAATTTGTAATCTCTCGACTGCACTTGACTTTTGACCACTGTTGACTATTGACTGAATTTGACCTTTTTCTGCTGTAGGCTCTTGACCTTTTATCAATTTCCACTTCATCATATTACCCAATCTCCAATTGATACTCTTCCCATTGCATCGGACAGTTGGACTTTTTATTGACGTTAAACTTTTGATTGGAACTCGATATTAACTGTTGTTGACTTTTTGCTACAATTATCGAAATTTATTCTCTTGATGCCCCAAAAGCAATACCAAAACCTCTTTTGCAGATCCAATATGATGGTACATATGTTTACAACTGTTTGACCACCAAATTCACAACTAAAATCTTCGATCTTTCATCTTTGCGACTTTTTAGATCAGCACAATCTGAACAATTAACCATCATACACTTAATGAGCATTACCGTTATTAATTTCATTGTCCAAAGAGTACTAGAGTAAAACAGTAGTCCAGATTAAATGCATAACCCAACAGTAACATTCCAACCACCAACTAACTTTTTTATTCCCATATATGGATTAAAAGCCTTAACATTCTGCAGTATCTGCATAGTCTGCATAACATTCAAATTGCTTCTGGTAAATATAAGGAAAATCCAACACCAAGAAGCATATCTGTTAATTATCATTGACAATCTACACGATTATAATTGCAGCACCCATATGATTCTTTAAAATCGGTCTCAACATCTTAACTTCAGTCCCTCTTTTCCAACTGACTACACTTTAATATAGTCATCCGCTAAATCCATCATCAGCATCAATACAGCAAAAACTAAAAACATTGCCAGCTGATGTATCTTCCAAGTATATAGTTTATTAGCAGCCTGAATGAAAACCCAGTTGTCTTATTTCAAAAGTAGCACAGAAGTCGATATCAGCAGTCATAAAAAATGTGATCACATCATTTGATCATGCCAACCACAAATAACATCAGTAATAACCACCACCAATATCTGCTAATAGCAGGGATTAAAAGGATCATGGCAACAGCAAATATATCCAAACCTCTAGCACAGCAATATGCAAATCGTTGAAAACTGTTGGCACTAACTCATTAGCATCATATGAAACTGTTGCATTTAAAGGACAGCAATATGCATTAGGGTGTTAGAAAACTGTTAGAATCCGTAAGTCAACCGGTTTGAAGTCAAATGGTTCGCTTTATGATATGGATTTTGTGGTTTGGCGGTTTAATGTTTTAACGGCTTGGTCCGGTCTGGTTTGAATCTTGAAAATGGTCGTTTAACCTTATTTTATTTTATGTACAGTATTTCACTTTTAAAATATGTAGTTATGTATTATAATCATGAACCATCTTTTATTATTTTAAAAGATTATGTAGCTATGTATTATAATCACCAACCACCTTTTTTTGGTGCAAGTAGTTATTTGTTAACGTGTCATGACTTGCTAGTTGTTGAAAATTACAAAGCGGCTAAGCGTTCACAAGCTTAATTTGTGTATTTAAACTTAATAGTTTCATCTAATAATGTCTAGACGTCTAGTCATATAAAGCTACCTATATTTTGGCTCAGTTTACGTACACATGATTTGTGTTATTAAACTTGTTAAGTTTTTATGTAAGTAATACACATGCCATTTGTAGCTAAAACTTAAAACAAAGAAACAGTTTGTGTTAACTCCATCAAACAACCGAAGTGTGATATCTCCTAAAGTGATTGAGAATGTTATACCCCAAAGCCCAAAGGGTATATACGTAGCGATGAAGTTCATAGCCATCCTAGTAGCGTCTCCTAAGGTGTTTCAAGTGATCGTTCCAGAAAGTGTAGTGTTGAATCTGTATGAAATTGTGTGTGTACATGATCACATGATGTTTGTCCTTCTAAACTATAGATTATTGATTGTTATTGTAGTTTGTATCATGTTAGAATGATTTAGCTTTAATAAAATAGTTAAGTGAACGTTCATACTATTGTCTGTAAATTACTATAGAGTGAGTTGTCTTGTTTTTCTCATGTGAAACATCAAAAAAATTTCATTTTCTTTAGATTTTTATGTTTTATAAAATAATGTCTCATTCCCCCGGTTCTTCTTACATTTTCCCTGTGTTTTGTGTGTGGTATGGTACCACTACGACACTACCAACCTAAAAATTCTTCGGTGAATCGCGGTGATAATTCGTGGGTCAGGAATTAAATTTGTTCACCGAAACTGGCGGGTGGTGTTTTCATCCGGGGCTGGGATTTCACCACCTCCTTCCGGGTTTCACTCCGTGGCCTCTAATCGCTACTAAAGAGTCATCAACATTATAGCTTGATCATTTCACTTAAAAAAGTAATGATTATATTTCGAATTTACCCAAATTAGTGAAAATGGTATTTGTTATCAAAATGATCAATCATAGCTCGACAAAAATCCGTATCTTCCAAATAACATATAAAACATGAATTTCTATTGAAGGATTTATAATACTTTCAACGGATATTTGTAACTAAAAGTTTGGTGTGGAACGTTATAAATCTAAATATGGTGGGTGGAGTAGTTACCGAGATTTATGTGTCTCCTAGAAGTTGTTTCAATGACAAATAGGACGGTTTGGGTAAAAAAAACGATAATTTCTAAACCCAAAGCAAAAAACTGTCTCAAATTTTCAATTACATGAGATGATTCTCATGGATGAAACTTAAGTGTATTGGATGGAAAAGTTATAAAATAGAGTTCTAACAATCCGAATTCCTTAATATTTCTATACTAGGTTAGAGCTCATGTATCACATGGGTGGAATAAATAAAATATATCAAAACTATTAGTTTTATAATATTTTATTTTCTACATGTTGTTAGTCATGAGTGAAATAAAAATATAATAAGTATTTAAAAATTATAACGGATAATGAAATTAGAAATTATTACTTTATATTTAATGATAAAATTTATCTAAAATTATATAGTTTAGTATGTATTAAAAAATTATTGAAATAATAATATTTATATTTTAGATGTTTAATAGTTTAGTTTACTTATTTATAATATTATCATTTAATAT
>BJCO01005430.1:0-11003 GCA_018326465.1 Flaveria floridana
ATATATATATATATATATATATATATATATATATATATATATACACAGAAAGCACACGCTCACAACGTCGAACACATACGGAACCGATCAACGCAGCCCGCAACGAAACCAGCAAAACCAAAATTGAAACCGAAATCGAAACCGTAATGATACAATTATGAATATGGATCGAATGATATTACCGAACGGATATATGGGGTTGTTACAATTGTCATTCACTATCGTCGGGTACTCGCGGTCGGTTGCGGTGTCGTTAGTTTGCAAAGAGGGTTGTCCGAGTTGTCGCCGGTTGAGGTGATTGAGAGGAAGAAGGCCGTCGTCGATGAGAGGGTGGGGGTGCTAGGGTTTACTTTCAGTAGAGATGAAACAAGATGAGAAGTTACGGGAGTTTGGAGTATTTATTTGAAATCACATTTGCAGATTAGCATAAATAGTCCCTCCAATAAATCTAAATGACATTTTTAATTAACTAGAGTGTTTGTTTAAGTTTAATTAATTGTTTACTGTTAATAATAATAAGAATAAGAATTTCCATTATTCTTGAATAATAATAAAATGGATTAATTTCCTATAAGCGGAGAAAGGTTAGGTAACGGGAACAGTATTAACCGGAAAAACTCGGGTTGTCACACCATATCAGTTTCTCCTCTGTTTTGCTAAGCAAAGACCTGGAGAAACAGGCACATAGTACTGATGTCATGATCCAACAAGATTTCTAATGAGGAACACATCCAACTTTGATGAAGCAATAAAAGAAATACATTCCATGTGAATGAACGAGAAGAATTCCAAAGAGGATCACCTTCCAAAGTGAAGTAAAAAAGAATCCCAATGTGGATCAAACAAACAAATGGATCAAAGTAAAGAATACAATGAGGATCATTCAAAATGATATGTCATAATTTAATAGACCTGGTCAGGTAAATTGTGAAAAGTTCTATATGCATTTCATGCGGGTGCTTGATCTTGCAATGATTTTGAGTGTGAGGTGCATATTGAATAATCAATCAACTCAAAACATGATAAAGATCACTAGCATCAAAATATCAACCAAGCATGAGTTTAAGAGGACAAATATAGCTTCAATCAATATGTTCATGATTATGTCTGTTTTACTAACACTTGTTTGCACTTGTGAAATGTAAGATTGATATGATCGCACATCAGGTATAATTCCTCTTCATGTATAGATAAGAAAACAAAAATCAGAAAAACAGTTTCTCTTCAAAATTTTATATCCTTAAAGTTTTTATCCCATATGGATATACACTTTAGGGGGAGTAATTAAAGTTTTGACCATTATGTATAGTTGGTTTCTTTCTTAAAAATATAAAAATCAGAAAAATGACTGTGTTGGTGTAGAAGTTATACCGTAGTGTCTCAGTTAATGCAGATATCTTGAAGCACAAAAGTCCAAGACCGGTCAACACTAGGAAACTTGTTACATATCTGATGAACAATTCAATCTAAGCAAGAGTTGACAGTCCCAGCAAAAGGCAAAAGCAAAAGACTCATCTTCATAATAGTCAAAATCACTAGATATATCTTCATAAAATACAAATTATCAAATGAAAAAAAGACAAAACTATTCAAAGCATAAACATTAATTTTTGACAAGTTCAAAATTTAATGTAGGTAAGTGCATTGGTTAATGCGGGTGAAAGTAACCTAAGCTTATAACCAATGCGGGTAATAGTTTTGATACATAAAAAACACAAGTGAAATTAATTCTCACAAGTTAACTCTCCCACATTAGTCTCACAACAAATGCTTACAACAATGTTTAAAGTGTTGAAAAACTTATGCGGACACATTCGTTCATCCGCATTTGCTTACTCAGCTGAATTTCTTGAATATGGTTGACATCAATGCTGATTAACTTTGCTATGCATTTGAATCAAAAATAAATTAGAAATGTGCTCACACTCTTCTGTCATGGTGTTGGAAGTTCAATAAATGCAGACGGCTAAGTTGTTCTTCCATATTTGATTGAAGTAAATACGGTCAAGTAAAATGATCTTCCACATTTGCTACAGTACTCAGATGTCTGCTAAGTTTAACTTCGGCATTTGCCCTAGTACTCAAATGTATGCTAAGTTTAACTTCCGCATTTGCTAGAGTACTCAAATGTCTGCTAAGTTTAACTTTTGCATTTACTATAGTACTCAAATGTCTGCTAACTTTAACTTCCGCATTGACTACAGTACACAAATGTTGCCGAGTTTTACACATCCATATTTGGAACAGTACACAAATGTTGACAGATTTGTTCTTCCGTATTTGCTACAGTAATCAACCGCATTTGTTTAAAGAACTTGTAAAATTTGTAAAAGCAATTAACCTGACTTTTTAAACAGATCAACAAGAGTCATTTAATACTTTTCAAATTTGAGAGACTTTAAAGTGCGATGATAAAAAATTCTTACTGTTCTTCATTCATCATGAAAATAATCATAAACAATCTGATTCTAGTGGTCATCAAACATCATTTCTCCTCTATTTTGATTCTCAACAACAGTAGTGTCGAAACAATGTGATTTTCAATGGATCTAGAAACTAACCTTTGAACTCAACAATGAACTCAGAACCCTAGAAACAGGTAGAATCATGAAAATCAAACTCAAACTAATGATTGGTAGACATTTTCGAGTGCAATGAAACCTATGATTATGAAAATTAACAATGAACAATTGATTTTTAAAACCCTAGGTTCATCGCATGAATAGGGGAACAATGAACTGATAAATGTTGACTTCAAAACCTAGTTTTCAGTGATTAAAGATACTCAAAACTGAAAAGATCATCAAAAACAAAGATAAAACCCAAAAAAATTGATCATTCATTACAAACTCAAGTTAGGTCAAATTTCTATGAAACAGTACCTATGATTTTTCAATTTTACCAAAACAAAGTCAAAATAGAAACAATCAACTTGAACTTATCTATGTAATTGGATGAATGTGAATCAATTACTAATTCATATGTCTTTAACGCCGAGGTTAAGGGCTAATCTCACATGGAGCAAACTCCATAATATTAGTGGATTTCTTAACCCTGATGTTCCTAAAGCAGAAGGACATAGAAACATGATCAAATTCTTATCTACCTCTAGAGTTGGTCATTCCATTACAGTGAGACCTGTTATATATGAGAACTTCAGAAGATCATTCTGGAGTAGTGCTGAAGTAATAGAGATTGATGGCGTCAAAACCTTATCGGGGAGAATCACTGATGATAACACCCTTTCCATCTCTAAACAAACTATGAGATAATGTCTACAGTTTGGTGATGATGCTAATACTCCTCAGGAACTTGAATATGAGGAAATCATGACCTTCTTTGCCAATATTAGGTATGAAGGAGGATATGAATGAAAACAATTTGTAAAAGGGTTGGTGGATCTACAATAGAGGTTTTTGATACACATATTCTAACATTGTCTATCTAAAAGAAAGACAGGCTGGAGTGACATCCCTGTCACTACTTTATCTGCTTTTTGTGCCCGGTGCACAAACAGGCCATTCAACATGTCAACCTATGTATTTAATGGCCTGGTTTCTAACATTCAAGAAGGAATAAGAAGATATAGATGAATAAGAAGATGTAGCTGCAGCTGATGAAGAAGAAGAACAAGCTACTCCTCATCAATAACATGTTGATGAGCATGCTGAAGAAGCTCAAGAAGAACAAAGGACAGTGTCACCACAGGTTGATGTAGGTGGTGATCTTCACCCTGGCCTTCTGTTCAAGAAGAAGGCATTGAATCACCTTTCAGACCATCTCCTATTCATTCTCCTCTTGTGTCTCCAACTCACTTTTCTTCATTCCACTCTCCTTCAGCAGCTACAAAACCAGTTAAGTCTGGTGAATCTACGAGCTCTTCAGATGAATCCAAGTAATCTCCGGATGAGGAGGATCATACCATAAGAATGCCTGTTAGACAAGCTCAATCTAAAGCAAGTGCTTCTGAAAGTTATGTTGAATCAGGAGTTAACCGGCCTGATGAAAATGATGAGAAGATCTCAGAACTTTTAGCAAAAGTTGCTAAAATAGAGAATTTCCTTGACAGAAGATCTAGCATCATTCAAGATAGACTTCTAGAGTTGGATGAAAAAGAAAAGGAAATCAAGGATTTAAAAGATAAACATGATTTTGAAAAGGATGAAAAAGACAAAGAACTAGACAAACTCAAGGCTGCCCTTAAACAAGCTAAAGATGATACTGTAAACATACAAACACTTTCCATGGAAAAACATGAGAACTTGATTGAAGTTCAATCTGATATCATTGCTGATCTTAACAGACAAAATGAGACTTTAACGAAAAGGGTCTCAGAATTGGAAATGCTAATAAAGATCAAAGTGAAGTTAGCCAAGGAACAAGAAATCAAAGATGATGAACCTGAAAAGGAGAAGGAATGAATTCGAGCTATGGTTGTGTACTCAAGTGAACAATATGAATGAACAACTAAGCCAGATTCTGAATTTAGAGATTTGATCAAAGAACTTGATAGCTATTCTGTTGGAGAATTCATAATTAATGATGAATTTTGGGATTTTGTGAAAGACCCAAAACACGTAGTGGTGATTCCTCAATCTCTTGTACCATTGGAGAAAGAGTTGAGCTTGATGATCATCCCTGCTATCACCTTATCTGGTGAGCAGAAAGAGCTCATCAGAAGACTATGTGAAGAAATCAAAGAGAAAGGTGAAACTGCTGAAAAATAAGAAGAAGAACAATCACAATAACAAGGTGAATCCTCTATACCATCCTCATCAAGACTAACCATGCACATTTATTCAAGGAAAAGAAAGTACCTATTTGAAAAGGCTAAAGGTAAATGGTTTGTTGAGGAAGAGGAACTTGCAAAAAAGAAACAAAAAGATGATCCAAGAAGTCTAGCTGCTAAAGTTGATTTTTTTGAAGAACATGAAAAGGCTGAGCAACAACTAAAAAAGATGATTAACCTCATAGACTTAGAAGAAGGGGAGATTAAAGGAGGATATTAGGTCGATGAACCTATGATCAAAGACAGTCCAGTGAAAGTAGAAACTCCAGTGGAAGAAATGGTGGAGAAAGCTCAAACAGATGACCTGATGATCAAGGCCATGTTCCTAATCAATCATGGTTATGATACAGATGAAGTGTTCTAGATGACTTATGAGGCTATGGTGGAAAAATTAAATAAGACGAATATGCTTCTAGATCCAACCTATGTGACTGAGTATGAAAGAAAAACAGTCAAGCCTCTGGTTATATTCACTACTCCTCCTACCCAATTGTCTAAAGCTCCTCAAGCTCAATATCCTGATCCCTGTAACATGACTGATAAAGAAATGAAGGATTATCCCTCCAAATAGGGAAACACCAAAAGAAAACTGGGTAACATGAACACTAACTCTCTCAGTGCTTCAACCCTCCAAATGTAAAATGAAAAGAAAGAAATGATGAAGAAGTTAGAAGAGGAGGTTGTGAGGAGAAAACCCAGATCAAGAGTTTCTACTCAAGATGTCCAACTCACTTCCAAAGACCATGATGTCTTGGCACCCAGACTTAATGAGAATCCTGAGTAGTTTATTGAACCTTACCAATTAAAACTACAAGAGGGGTTAACCATATTAGAAATGATTCAGGGTGTGTCTGCTCCAGCGGGAAAGGTAGATGTCAAAATCATTGCCTGGAAGTATGATAGTGACTAGAACATGTTCATGATCAAAAGGATCTCGGGGCTGGTTCAATTCTTCACAGAGTACTCTACTCTGGTGAACTCCGTACAGATTCATGATCTGAAAGAATTGGTAGATCTTGAGCTAATTAATCATAAAGCCATGCATAGTGGATACGAGTTTGAAGATATTTTAAAGATCTTCAAAAGAACCAAGAACTTTGAATCAATCAAAGCAATCTGCTTAAGGAAAGACAAAACTTTCCAAAATTCCCTTGAGAAGAAAAGAAAAACCAAAAGGATTGAAGAGTTGATATTTTCTGAAGTGAATGTAAAACCAACAGACATGTTAAAGAGAAAGATGGTAGCTAGCACCCATTCTTTAATTCCAATTTCTAATGTGTTTTATGATGAAAAGACATATGAATTAGTAATTAAACGAAGGTGGGTAGGAAAGGAAGGGGTTGAAATATGATTATTTAGTGGGTATGAGGTCAGATTGCTTGATGAGCCCTATATCTACTATATCTTCACAAGACACTTCAAGGAAATCAACAACAAGCTTGGGGAGGCTACATTTAGTTCTTCCTGAAGTCTATCAAGATTTTAAAGATGGCTTATGATAGGATAAACATCAAAAGAGAACAAAGAAATAAGAAGAAGACTCCTCTCAACTTGAGAAGCATAGTGAAACTTAAGAAGCATAGTGAAGCTTGAGGTGGATGTAGATGGATCTCTGCTGATCCATAGAGATGGGTTGTCCACGGTTAGTGTGTGGGAACCAGTATCTCTGAAGAAAATGCCAATTGAAGCCATCCACAATATGGGCCAAATGAATATACATGTTTTGAGCAGAGAAAATACGAACGAAAGCAAGATATTTTTCCAACATGATCAAGGCAATCTTGAATCCATCTCTACCAGACCCAGGTTTAGCTCTATCATCTCCAATCCAAGCATCAGCAGAAGACCTAACAGAATCTTCACAACCTCATCCACCATCAAACCCTTAAAGTACTTAGGCTGTATAATCCTTAGGGGGAGCATTGTTGGACCCTAAAAGGATCATACATGCCAATTCAAGAGATGGTTGATGGTTGTTCTGCTGGTGAAATCCTATAAGTCCAAGAAGATATGTGGGTCAAGAATAAAGCCTAAATGTTTGCTATGCGCATTTGTCAATGCGGATGACCTATGAACAAATGCCAATAAGTATTTGTTTATCCGTATTAACAAATGCGGACAGTCTGAAACAAATGTTGTTAAGTATTTGTTCTTCCACATTCACAAATGCGGATACACAGAAGAAATGCAAACAAGTGTTTGCTCATCCGCATTGTCATTACGGAGGACCAAACACTTAATGCTAAAGATAAAGAATAAATGCTGATGACGTCAAGGCATCCATATTAGTTAATACGGATGTTCCAATACAAATGTTGATGAAGTCAAGGCATCCGTATTAGTTAATGCGGATGTTCAAATACAAATGCTGATGATGACTTTTGTACTTAGACTAGTACTATGATATAGTTATCAGGGTAGTTTAGTCTTTTTGTACAGGCTTTATATCAGCCTATAAACAGAACAGAATATCCATCATTTATAAGTTTTCTATTTTGTAAGATACCTAGTACTTAAGTTAAGAGGTTCTAAGGCTGTCAACTCACTGTATTGAAAACCCTTGCACCCAATGTAACTAGTTCATCACCAATCAATATACGAAGCATTTGAGTATTATTTCAGCATTTAATATTTTTTGATTCTACATTTCCGCTACTTAATCATTAACTCAATCATCATATTTGATCCTTGTTGAAGTCACTTCAACAGAGAATATTATTCTTGGACCCAGTCAAAATAATCAACACACATCACTGATAAAGAATGTTTAATTCTAAAACCTGGATTTGTAATCCCTGATGAATGGATTTTATTGAGAACTCCGAGAGAAAAAGACACATACTTGACTTGAATGGATCTCATTCATTCGTAACTGCGTCATTTTTGTTGTCTAAAGCTCAAAGAGTGGTTCGTTGTTATGGCATCATTGTCTTCGCCATGTAAACATTAGAAATATGAACATGATTTTTCTAGATTTAAATGGGTTTTCATTTTAGCAAATAAATACGAGACACCTCATTTGCTGAGAAACTTCATGACTCTAGTGGAGAATCATACTGATAAAACAGTTAAATGCATTCGAAATGATAATGGCACCAAATTCAATAATCGTACATTGACTGAATTTTGTGATTCAAAGGGGATAGCAAGGCAATTTAGTTCAGCGGGAACTCCTCAACCAAAATGGAGTTGCTGAAAACGAAACAAAACATTAATTGAATCTGCAAGAACCATGTTATCAGCAGCCAAATTACCTTCATTCTTTTGGGTTGAAGTTGTTAGCATAGCATGTTATGTTCAGAATCATGTTCTAATCAATAAACAACAAAATATGACTCCTTATGAAATCTTTTTTAAACATAGACCTTAAGTCAAATATTTCAAAGTGTTTGGATGTTGTTGTACACTTTTAAACACATCTGAATCAGAGTCAAAATTTGATGAAAGATCTGATGAATGTTACTTTGTTGGTTACTCAGCCAATAAACTTGCATATTGGGTCTATAATAAAAGATTAAAACAAATAATTGAGTCATTTAATATTGACTGGAATTAGTCTAACAAAACTGATGCAGTTTCTGCACCTTCATGGGTCTATGATTATAGTTCATTATTTAAAACATTTAATTTTTCGTCTATTGTTTCTACAACATCTACTCCTTGACATCCTCAATGAAGGATTTGTTTGTTGATGATTTTGGATCCATTTCATCTCAAGCACAAGGAATATCTTCAGATATACCTTCTTCTATAACTGGTATAGCAGTTCCATAGGTTTCCGAGTCTGATGTCTCTCAAACTGATTCTGCTATTAAGCAATCTCCACAAGTTTTTAATCTGGGTTATTCTTCTACATAAGATGATCCAAGTGATACCATTCAAGTTCGATTTGATGATTTATCTATTAGTAATAATAGTCATCAATAGGAAGATATTGTATATCAACTAGAAGGAGGAAACACTGTTGAAGAACCAGTGGTACACATGACTATTCTAGATGAAGTTATCTCTGAAGATGTTATTCCTCAGCTAAGAATTCATAAGGACCATCCAACCGAAGCCATTATTGGTACATTATCACAAGGCATTCAAACTCAAAGTCATTCTGGGGCAATCAATACATGCTTGTACTCATGTTTTATTTCTCAAATAGTGCCTAAGACCGTTAAAATGGCATTGAAAGAAAACAGTTGGGTAGAGGCTAAGAAAGACCAGTTGATGGAGTTCAAGAAGCTTAATGCATAGCATCTATGTGAACTACCAAAGGGTAAGTTGCCAATTGGAAGAAAATGGATATTCAAGAATAAGATGGATGAAAAAGATATGATTGTTCACAACAAGGCCAGACTTATTATAAAAGGATTCTATCAAATTGAAGGTCTTGATTATGAAGAAGTATATGCTTCGGTTACAAGACTTGAATCTATATGGATATTTCTAGCGTATTCTTGATACAAGAACTTCAAAGTCTATCAGATGGATGTCAAAACTACTTTCTTGTATGGTGAAATGAATGAGGAAACCTATGTCTATCAACCATCAGGTTTTGAAGATCCAGATCATCATGAATATGTTTACAAGTTAGATAAAGAACTTTATGGCTTACATCAAGCACCTCGTGCTTGGTATGCTACTCTTACTAAACATTTGCTTTCAAATGGTTATACAAGAGGTGCATTGATCAAACATTATTCATAAGGAAGACTAGTGATGATTTAGTTCTTGTTCAAGTTTATGTCAATGATATTATCTTTGGATCTACCAATGATGATCTGTGTAAGGAATTTGAATCTGTGATGAAGAAGAAATTAGATATGAGTTCTCTTGACGAGATATCATTTTTCTTCAGGATCCAAGTTAAACATGATGATAAAGGAATATTGATTCATAAAAAAAAGTATATTCATACTATTCTTGATAAATACAAGTTTCAAGACTCTAAGATAGTTCAAACTCTAATGTCTACTCATCCTACTTTGACTCCAGATCACACGGGTGAAGATGTTGATCAACATATGTGTAGATCAATGATCAGATCTTTGATGTATCTTACTGCAAGCAGACCGGACATCTTGTTCCCTGTTGTCAGTGTGCACGTTATCAAAGTAATCCCAAGGAATCTCACATGAAAGCTTTTAAGCGGATTTTCAAGTTTCTCAGGGGTCAACCAACACTTGGTCTTTGGTATCCTAAAAACTCCGATTTCAATATTTTTGCTTACACAGATAGTGATTATGAAGGCTGTAACTTAGACAGGAAATCAACTATAGGTGGATGTCAATTTCTTGGCAATAGGTTGATTTTATGGCAGAGCAAGAAGCAGTAGACGGTGTCCACTTCCACTGCGGAGGCTGAATATGTGGTTGCCTCAAGTTGTTGTTCATAAATTGTTTGGATTCAATAACAATTACTTGATTATGGCCTTAATATTTATGACACTAAAATTCTATGTGATAATACTGCAGTGTTAAACATAATGAAGAATCCAATTTAACACTAAAAAACAAAACACATCGACATCCGAATGCACTTTATCCATGATTGTTTTGAAAGAAAGCTTATCCATTTGTAATCTGTTTCTTCAGATGACAACATTGCAGATTTGTTTACTAAAGCGTTTGATCATTCCAGATTTGACTTTTTAGTCTAATATTTCGAAATGATTAACTTTGGTTAATTTTTCTACTTACACCCTTTATAAAAATATTTTTCTTTGTTTAGTTAAATTTTTTTTTTCTTTTAGATAATCACAATTGTAGGGAAAGAAACCTTGAAACTACTTAAAAATATCATTTTTGATTTTTGTTCTTAGGCGTAGTAAATTTGAAAAAGTACAAAAGAAGGCTTTATTTGTTTTTACAAAGTTTGAGAAAATCAAAATTTCTAAGTGTATATAGGAAATGATAGTATATTTCTTGATTTTGTATTGTTACATTCAAAAGCATACAAGAAATTCACTTGGATTATGTTTGATATGTTCATAGGCTTCATGAACAAGGATGAAAAGAAATATGTTCTACGATGCACTGAAATTACAATTCTACGAGTGAAGTGGGGAACTCATCAAGGTTTTGTGAATACACTGACTCCATGCTAAAACACACTGAGAGATTACCATCTTGTCATTGTCATGCCAGTTGCTTTCTGACTCAGCGTACATCAGATTATATATATATATATATATATATATATATATATATATATACATATATAT
>BJCO01005431.1:0-11253 GCA_018326465.1 Flaveria floridana
AGAGTTTGGCAAACAGGATTCTGAGCCTAGGTAACTCATTCCTCTCCTATTCCAAGTTCTTTCCTATTCTTTGTTCGTGTTTTCCTTAGTTTCTAATTTTAGCATCTTTCTATTTTTAGTAACCCCCCTTCAATTAATAATTTCATTAGTAGTAAGAGTCTTAGGTTAATTAACATAGTTCACAGAGTCTCGTGGGTTCGATATCCGGACTTACTTAAGCTTTGCTAGAGTCGATAGGTTCACTTGCCTGTCAGTAGTTTAAGTTCTAGAGAGTCTAGAGTTTAACTAGGTGTTTAATTTAGGTTTAATTTAAGTCATTTTTATTAAACTACTAATCTCACATCAGACTTCCTCAAACCCAAATGTAATGAGTTCAAATGCCTAAAAACCCACCAAAACACACACACAAACGTACATAACACATATAAGCATATAACCGAGACTAAAACCCAACATGAACACTTAAAAACTTCGAATTCTAACCTGAAATTAGCCTTCTTCTTCTTGTTGTTTCAAAACCCGAAAGTTCTCTGCTCTTTCTTCTCTCTCTCTCTCTAAAAAATCCGAATGATAAGGTGTAGCAGGTAACATGGGCAACCATGTTGCTTTATTCACCAACTTTTCCAAAGTTTTGTCCTTTTGAACATCTTTAACCCCTCTTCTTGGGTTAAATGACATTTCCTTCTTTTATTTACGGTTATTCTTTCTTTCTTTGTCTATAAAAAAATCCGGGTGTTACACTCTCATTTACTCACAACCCACTCAAAACATTTCACATAATATACCAAACACACTCACATCTTTATAGGGATTCCACTGTGAATGCTCTGAATAAATTTCTTTTCATATTTGTAATGTGAAATTTGAAAGCAAGTTATATATAAAAAGTGTTATTGGATTTTAATAATCTCAACTTTCATTTATTGCCCGGGATTAATCCCAACTCAGGAAATGTTTACAATCACTCCTAACTTTGAACTTATTTTCCTTCAATGATTCCTTACTAACTGAGAGTTAACCCTAGTTATTTTCTTTAATTAAATGGGGCTAACTTTAAGCCATTTTTCAATTCCAGTACCGCCTAGTCTCAATTAGGTTCGTTTTCCATTGTCTAGCCTTCATAATCATCTAAAATCTACCTTCAACGAGTTGGTGGTTCAAATCAGAAGGTGGAGTTTGATAGGTTCTTGGGTGCAGAAGTTTTAAACTGACGGACCTGATTATAGATTTCAACTTTCTGTTTAGTGTTTTGGCCACAAAAACAATTCACGACGTCAAAAAATAACGGGGTTAACTCTCAGTTAGTAAGAGATCGTTAGAGGAAAAATAAACTTAAAATAAAAGTATTTATAAATATTTACTGAGTTGAAATTAATTATAATCAATAAATAAAACTCTGGGATTATTAAAATCTAATAACTAAAAAAAAAAATTTTGCTACAAAAAGGTTTTCGTCTCCTATAAAAACCGCGTTTCAAATAACCCCATTGGGAAAAGCTTTCGTTATAAATTAAAACCCTAAAAAGGTATTTTGAAAAGTGAAAACCCTCTGAGAAACAGAAACAGTAACAGAAACATGGTGACCCGTAGCATCGCCGATGATATCGTGACGGTGCTATGGACGCCGGAGCAACTCTCGCAGAGAGTTTGCGAATTGGCTTCGCAAATCACCGGCGACTTCTCTTCTCCGGAGTCTTCTTCTCCGGTCCTTGTCGGTGTTGCCACTGGCGCCTTTCTCTTCATGGCCGATCTCGTACGCAACATCCAATTGCCCCTCACCGTCGATTTCGTTCGAGCCGAATCTTATGGCTCTGGCACTGTTTCCACCGGTGCTCCCTTGATTTCATGTGACGTCAAACTCGACGTTGCCGGAAAACATGTCATTTTGGTACTCGTTGTTTTTCCCTCCTTGATTTCTTTGTTACGATTGAACTGCATGTTCGCTCTGATTGATGGTTTTCTACTAGCTTTTAGTTTTCTACGGTTGCATGTTGAATAAATTTAACATTTTTAACGAATATATAATCTATTTGATAAAAGATGATACTGTTCGGATTAATATCGAATTTGTGAATTATAAGACTCGGTACTTGAACAGATGCTCCGTTCGTGGTTAATTAGGGGCAAAATTAGCTTTCTGGTAAGCGAGGAAGTAGCAAATTGTTCATACTGAGATCTGTTGATGTTGTGGTATTTTCCTCCTTTTTTATTGAAAAGGATGTTTATTGGGAGTTTATAGCGGTACTGAATGAGCAAATATGGCTTCTTGATCTCTTTTGATTCAGGTTGAGGATATTGTAGATACAGGAAGCACTGTTTCTCGTCTCATTTCTTACTTGAAAGCTAAAGGGGCAACTTCTGTTTCTGTGTGCACTCTTCTGGATAAACCAGCAAGAAGAATAGTTCATTTTGAGCTCTTGGGCGATGGCAAGTTCTATAGTGGGTTTAAGGTTCTCTCTCTTCCCCCCTCTCTTACACACAAATGCATATATAGATACAGATTATTAGTAATAAGTTGCTTTGGTCTACTTCTGTTAGTATTTAAATTGGGTCTTTTGCATTAATCTTTGATATCGCATAAACCTACTTATCAATTTTGCGTTCTCCCCGTTCATTTTCTCTACAAAAGATTTCATTGAAGTCATTCTTCAATCTTAATTAATTAAATCGTAATCACCATCTTTGAATTGAGCCAAACCCACACTATGACAGCAATTGTTGAAAATGAATCATGAAATCGATTCATCTTGAACAACAGAAAAAGAATCGAAAGCTTCAACTCAATAAGAAATCATTAATGTTTCATTTCTTGTCAGTTCCAAGTTTTCGGTTCTTCATTTATTGTTCTTTGGTGTCCGATTAGTAATCGTTTCTCTTCCTAGTATCCTTCCATTATTGCCTCCTCTGCCCTCAAAAGCATGCGTCATAGGCTAAGCTTGTGATACAATGTGAGCAAACCATTTGGCTTGTCTTGAAAGTTGAAAGACAGACCAATGTGTCTGACGTGTGTTCTAGTCAATGAAAGGTGAATCAATTTCATGATTCATTTAGATCCCACCCTGGGAAATTTGGTTAAAGCCTCACCAAAAATTCAAATAACCAAATTCTTAGCAAGGCTACTTATTAAAATCAATGATTTCTAACAATTTCTAAAAATTGAAACTCAAGAAATGAAGAGTTGATTACATAGAAGCTTAGCAAGTGAATGTTTCTGGCCTGTAGTTGCTACTTGACAGAAACAAGTTAAAGACCGCACTCTAAACCTGCAATATCTGTTGAAAGGAGGTCCCCTCCCTTGATTCGAATGCTTCACCCACATACACATTTGAAGTGTTTTCCCTGTTTAGCTCCTTGCAAACCGATCCAAAGAAGAATCGATATTATAAGAGGATGAATTCAAGTTGCCCTTTTCATTCACATCAGTCCCGTATATATACAAATATATGTTCCTAAACTATTTAAGGATAATATTACAGAATTGATTATCTATCTATGTTAATAAAAGAAAGTTTTGAAATGCCACTTGTCAAAATGTTAGGCTTCATCATCTTAGTTTTCTCGCATCTCTCTCCTAATAAACGATAATAGTACATATTAATTATATTATTTAAAACATTTTCATATTAAAAAATAGATATTTTCAAAATTACAAATCATAGTTTTTTATTAATAAACAAACATTAAAAAGAATATGAAATATAAAAATTTTCTTAAACACTTTTTTTTAAACACAAACTTTTTAAAAAGTGTTTTTAAGTATTATAAGGATGGTTTAAAAATGAAATTATCTTTAAAAAGCAAAATAAAAAATAATTTCATAAAAAGAAAGTCTAAAATGATATTATTGTTGTTTTACTTGAAGTACTTATATTTTACTTAATTCAATCATAATTTATCTGAAAATATTTTTTTATAATTTTTTGTAATTTTTATTACAAAATATCTTATATTTTTATCTATTTAATCCGTGTATCATACGGGATGCTAAACTAGTAATATAATAAATCAGTTCCTATAGACTAGCTTGACTGAATAAGTCTATTCCTATACTTTAGCTTGACCAACTGTGGTACAGCTGTTATACACCATGTGTATCAGCTAATCAGCTAATAGATATAATCCAGGATGTAGATTTTGATCAAGTTGGCAAAAATCCTCAAGTTCGTTTGTTTGGACCTGGACCTTATACCCCTACTTTGATAATAGTTTGACAATTAATGACATTTTAGTCCAATTTTCACAACAGTTAAATTAAACCATGTCAAATACATCACAAATACGAACATGGGGGAGCTGATTTTGTTATTACTATTTCATGATTTTGGCCATAGGAGTTATTTTTCCCTGCACCTTTTCTTTTTATTTTAGAAGATCACGTCTTAATTTATATATCGGTAATTGTTATTTGGTTCACAAGTTACTCTATGTTGTTATTAAATGACATGTTAGATAACCTATGTTTTGGACAGTGCCCGGATTCATTCGTTGTGGGGTACGGGATGGATTTCAACGAAAGGTACAGAAACTTGCCTTACATTGGAATCTTGAAGCCGGAAATATACAAGTGAGACAAATATTTCTCAGATGATTGTTGTTGGTTTCTTGTTGTAAATGAATCATCATACCATTACCATTACATGGTATCTTTTGTGAAGAAATTGCTGGTTAAACTACATGCATAGATTATGCATTTGAAATTTGAATATTGTAGTTAAGAAATCTATACCTTTTTTCATGTTCACCCTAGTCTGGTGTTGTTTGTTTTTTAAGTTTAAAGAAAACAGAGCTTAAAACAAACTTTACGTTTTTTAAAATGATGTTTTGATAATGATTAATGAGTTCAATTTTAACTATTTTGCTCAAAATTGAGATTATGTTACACAAATAAACAAGTTCAACTTTTAATGTTTGTGGTTTTAGATCCCAGTTGTAAAACCTAAAACTTCTATTGTTCAACAGCTTGCTTTTGTTTATACATGCATTTCAAAAAATACAGTCTTGATGGGGCCTGCACTTTTCTGAGTTATAGCTTCTTGCTATCCCAATTTTATCAATGAATTTTTTTGCAGTTAAAAAAAATTATATAAAACGAATTTACACATTAATGAACAAAGTGGTTTTGCATGAGATTTAAGTGGAGGAAACAAAGAGCCAACAAGGGTGACTACACTACATATTCATTGGCTAATTTTGCTCGGTGATGCAAGACTGAAAAGAAGATCACAATTATGGTGATTTGAGAAGATCAAGACTTCGTTAGACGAGAATGATTCTAATGACTCAATATATTGTCATACTGAGGTAGATAGTAGCATAGTAGAGTAGAAGTTGTGTCTACAAAGCAGTGGCCAAATGTTTGACTACATCGCTTGTGAAAACCAAGATATCGACTCATGGCGCAATATATGCCTGCCTAAATGTGTTGAAAGAGCCTCCAAATGAGGAGCCCACATGTTGGTGGTGCTAATGAATTCCGTAGTGTTTGCTCCTCCGCTCTAGGGAACTACCCTTTTATTCTCTCCTATAACATGGACCTATTCCATACAAACTAAGAATGCAGCATGCTTTCATCAAAGTTCATTATAATCATCAACATGGACACATGGTCACATTCGGTCAAGATATTAGATACCCCAATATACAAGATCTAGATTCCTCAACATGGTCACATTCAGTCCTAAAAAGAAAGCAACATATTATTTCAACAGTTACTTAAACAAGAAAAACTCACAACAAGAATCTTGAAGATTTCATTGCAAACTTCCGAACTAATAATTTAACAAATATTGTACTAATACCATAATCCATTATTAACCACATAATACAGAACTTAGCATTATAAAAGTTGCAGAATTCGAAGCTATTAATTGAATTCTTTATGAGATATCATCATCAAAACAGAAATCTTAATTTCTCGGCACTAACCTTCCTTTCTTCTTTACCTTCTTCCCGAAATTCCATTCTATTTGTTCCCCTTTTCGCCTTGCCTGAACCACAATCGTCTGATTCAATTCAGTGCTAATTGAGTCACTGCTTTCTGTTTCACCTTCATCATCATTTACATCATTGATTATTTTCATGAATTCTACCCCCTTTTGATTGTTTCTTCTTTCCCACTTCCTCAATTTTCATCACCTCTTATTGTTTCTTCTTTCCCACTTCCTCAATTTTCATCACCTCTTAGTCAACTCCCTCCACTTGTTTTTCTTGAATCCCTTAATTTTCAACTTAATATCAGGCAAAATAAATACAACGGCAATGCAACTGAATGAGAAGGGTTTCTTTCTGCTGATAAGGGTTGAGCGCACAAAAAGGGCTACAGTGTCTTCCATGTCGATTGCAAATGTTAAAATCCAAAGAAGATTATTCAAGTGTTTGACTTATCGGATTTCATCGTCGACATGCATGTTCTTCGCAACCTTCATGTTAGCTTTAAATCCATCTCCTTCCGCATCCTTGATCTCGGATTTTTGCTAACCGAATTGCAAGAAAACAATGAAACCTGTATGATCTATATATATTACATTGTAATTTATATAATATATACTTTCTACCAAGAAAACGATGTCTCATGTGATGGTGTTAATGATGTAGAAGACGAATGCATGATTGATGTTCAATCTATAAACTTATAACAAAGCTAGAAAACAAAAAATCTACAAATTAAAATTTTATGGTTCGATCCCCATAAATAAAACAGAAACTGCATCTGCAACTACATTGTCATACTCCGGGAACACTACAAACAGCACAAGTGCACAAGCTCTATTTTCTTGTGTAAGGGCTAAGGGGGCATCGAAGTGCAATTTGACATATACAAACAACATACAAATAAATATCATTGTACCATACATCTTTTGTTTTTCGTACAGCAGTCAGTTTTGATCCTAAATACTTTCAAAGGCTGTTGGAATGCACAGTATAGAGAAGCCAGAGGGTACTAGGAAGAGTAAAATTGTCATTTTGATTCGTTTTCTTGTTCAAATTTGAACCATTTCCAATTTGCATACATTTTTTCTTCATCATTGAAGGGCAGGGTGTCCAACGGAAGGTGTTCTGACTTTCGAGTGGTTGAAACGATTGGGTTCTTTTGCCTGTACTTCTTTGCCATTTCTGCAGCTTCTGAGAATACTTTCTGCCATAATAAAAGAGAAATGTTGATGCATAGAAAAGAAGGACATTTTGGTCAAAGTGAAAGATATAAACTACCTCCTTGTTTGATAGGAACAAACCAGGTTCACTCTCAAGCTCTGCAGTACTGTTCCACATAATCAAGATTTATTCATATACCGAATTTATAACTTGAATTATGCCCTGAAAACAAAATATTGAAGTAAAACTTAAAATACTTCAACAATGGATAGTTTCGTCATTTTACCTGAGAGAGATTTTGTCAGAGAACATTGATTTCACAACCAAAACTTTGACTTTTTCATCAAGTGCTAGAGCATCAGTGACCGAATGAAGTTCTCCTCGAGTGATATTAGAAATATGCAATAATCCACTGAAAAGTAGTATAAGAACAACTAATAAGAAAAACAAAATAAATAAATCCCCAACCAATAATTGTTTTTTGATATCATACAATTAATCACCTTCTGTTACTTTCACCGATCCTTATTTGAGCACCATAAGGGAAAATCTTCCTCACGGTTCCTTCCAAAAGCGTTCCCTCTTTAAGGTGTATTGTATTCTGTAAATGTTACAAATTATAAATATTAATGGTTTGTTTTGTTGGCTGGAATGCGATGATAAAGAAATGGAATCAGCAGGGAAATGCTAGTGGATCATTCCATCCCATTATCATGTTTGGTTGACCTGTAGAAAGGAAATGAGTTTTACATGTAGTTCTGTAGTATAAAGCAATGTATAATTGCATTTCTGATTTTATAGAAGTTATTGAACATTTATGTACACGTCTCAATATTAAACAGAATAATCTCATTAAAAGCTATATTAAGATAATAATATAGGGTTAATACCACAAAAACATACTCTCTCATTTGCACAAAAAAGTACATCAACAGAATTTTGGTAAATTAGAAACCCTGAATTTCTTTAAAATACACGTGCTTGTGAAATTTTTATAATAAAATGACTTGTTATCCGGTCAAAATTTGATGATTTAGGGTTTTAAGTGTGCAAAAAATGTTGACGTGAGTAATTTTTTAAGGTATGAATTTGTATTTAAAGTGGTAAAAAATTGATGAGGTTTTGTTCCACGGAAGTAAAAGAATCTACATGACATCAATTTCAACAAAAAATCACCTATATAGCCTTCAAATATGTATATTGTGCTAGTAACTCACACTTACCATCAATTACACTACACAAGTATGTGTGTTTTAAACAAGTTTAGGACTTTAATATATCAAAATTTGATAGAGGGAGTCTTTCATGTGAAAATATGAAAGTATGCTAGTTTTCCATGGTATCAACCCTACCATAAATAAGACATGCTTTCTAATTAATTTAAGAAATAAAAGGGAAAATTGGTTAAAAGTTTTGATATTATTATAAGTAGGTTGCTACAGGTTAAAAAAATAAAATTAAGTTACATTGTAGTTTTCATTTACATTCCTATCTCATCATGAAATGTGAATCAAGTAGAGGGAATGTTACACATTCTTCCACTCCATCATCTAAAAAAAAATTTCATCCCAATGGAAATAAACCATTCATTCCTTCTCTAATTTTGGGCACACAACACTATCAAAAAGAATAATTAAACTGAGCGAAAGAGAAAAGAAACCCATTTAGATGTAAGAAAAAAGGAAAAAAACCAACCCAAGCTTCCTTTTGACTAAGAATTAAGTCGTTTGTATCCTCACTTATCCGAGTAATTTGAACATACATGCGACGTCCCACCTATATATCAAGAATTCTCATGAATATATGGCATAATGATCAACCCAATTACCGCCAAGTGGTGTAAAGTTCCAAAGCAATAAATGTAGAAGGTTTATATAAACTTACATTTTGTTTCAACTCGGTGAAGTTATTAACACGATTGACGAGTTCAACTTTAGGAAGAAAAGCTCGCAATCCCTACATAAGTCAACAATTAAGATACAATTATTGAAATATATATAAGAGGATAAAGATAATTTGCGCTAAACCTCAATTCTTGTAAGGAGACCTCCAGTATTCCATTCTGTAATTTTGACCTCTATAGGTTCATTAAATTGCTTGATCTGCAGAAACATGGTCTTAGTGCAACAAAAAAGAACTAGAACAACAAAAAGATCAGGTGCAAACAGAAATAAGGCCTTGAAATTGATAATAGCAACTTCTACACAACAAAGACAAGCCCATCAATTCTTTTATACAAAATTGAGTGACTAGCATAAGTGAGCATGTTCATACAAGTTATAGATCGTATTCAAAGATAACAATGCACATATAAAAAAGTTATTGATCCAAGAAACACATCTCAAAAGGCTTATTAAAATGTTATACATCTAGAAACATGTGACTGACCTTTCCAAGTTCCAACATATCATTGGTTTTTTTATAAAACGCGAAAGCGCAAGAAATGAGTTACACAATGCACAAAAAAGGGAAAATTAAAAAATAAAAATAATAAATAATAAAAAAACAACAATTGTGAAATTCAACTGGCAAATCTCTTCACTTACATCTCCACAACTAACCATAATTCCTTGGGTTAATTACACCAGATTGCAATTAAACTTTCATCTTTTAGTCGTTTTAAGTTGAAAAAATGTATCTGTCAATCGCATGCAACATACTTTCAGTATGTTAACATTGTATGTATATAACCTTCTATAGCAGGCACGAAACATGACATCAGTATCTTGAATCTTGTTATCATGATGATCAAAAAACTGAAAGTCCTATCCCAATTCCCAACTCCCAAGGCCATGGTCTTAGTTCACAAGGTTACATAGTACATACAATTACAAAAACGTGTGAGTTATAGTTTTGTACGATTAATCCTAATTCTGAACCGTACAATGTGTTTTGTCTTTTCCTTAATCTTAGAAGAACTACAATTTGTTAGTAGAGAAACATATCCAATTCTCATGGTTCAAAAAACTAATCACTAGTATAGAAAGTAATGTCATTTAGCTAATTCTGAAATCACTAACAAAACTATAAATTTTCATCTTTTTTCTGCAACAACTTCATCAAAACACTTGAACAGGACAAAAGAAAGCTGAGAGAAAAACCTGCCTCACTCGATGCCAAGCCAATCGGCGAAACAGCCGCCTGGTGGAAATCAATGGTCTACCACTAAGAGTTCTACCCAAAACTTCAGCAAACAAAACAGTCCCATGCTCCACAACCGGCACCCCCGCCATGGGACCGCCACTTAAAGCTTCTTTGTTTCTCACGATTCCCATCTTCCCATTCATCATAAACTCCTCACCATTATTCTCAAAATCACACAACAAAGAATCCAATTCTTTATCATACAAAGGAAGCACCTCTTTAGTTAACATTGTTCCTAACAAATCTGCACCAATATTAACATCAAGCTTATACTCATTCCCAGAAACCACCACACCTACCACAAAATCACCTGGTTGTGGATCATAATACTCTACAGAAACCATCTTATCCTCTTTCTCATCTACTGAAATATCCTCAATTACATCTTCTGAATCAATAGCTTCTTCTACAGACTTGCCATCTCTAAAGAACTTATAGAAGGGCTCCAAAGCCTCATCTTTATCAGGCTTATTGTATTCAATTTCAGGCTCTGGTAAATTAACAGGCATTGGTGATGGTTTACCTAATAAGCCAAGCTCTTCGATTGGGTCATTTTCTTGATCTTGGGTCCGATGGGTGCCTGTGAATTCGCCAATGAGTTCATTGTTGGAGCAGTTTACGACATGGGTGTTTCTAAAGACCGAGTATTTTGTAGAAAAAGGTGGATGATTGAAGGGTTTTGGTGCGTTAGGGCTTATAAAGAATCTGTTAGTGGGAGTGGGGTTTTTGCAGATTATGAAGGTTTCGAAGGGAGTAAAGGACTTACAGCATGGACGATGATGATGATGATGATGATGAAGAAGGAGAGGCATGTCGTGTTTACTGAAAGCAGCTACTCTGAAGGAGGAAGAAGGATGAGGAAGATGAAGCATGAAAGTGGGCGATGGTGGTGGGAGAAAAAAGAGGGCGAAGAGAAGAAGGAGAAAGAAGGATGAGGAAGATGAAGTATGAAAGTGGGTGATGGCTGAAGAGAAGGCTGAAAGGAGTTGTAAAAAGGTGCTTGAGAGGAGGTACTGC